>VYZP01037102.1:0-25680 GCA_013400635.1 Hypocryptadius cinnamomeus | reverse complement strand
GGGGGGGGGGGGGCGCGGCGGGCCCCGCCTCTCTGCCGCGGTCACTCACTCCGCGCCGCAGGGAGGGCGAGGGCAAGAGACCTCCCGAACCTGTGGGAGCGGGCCCACAGCCGCCATCGCCGCTTTAAGCCGGCACATTCCGCGAGGCGGGGGCAGCTCCAGCCCTGCTACGCTGCGGGACTCCGCTCCCGGCCTGCTCCGCGCCCGCCTCGCCTCGCCTCGCCCCGCCGGGCCTCGCCCGTCTCAGCCCGCGGCCGGCGCGGAGCGGTGGCACCCGGCGAGCGAGCGAGCCCCCTCCGTGCCCCCGCTGGCTCCCGCAGCCCCGCCATGGGCGGCGGCGGCGAGCGCTGGGCGCTGTGGCTGTGGGTGCTGTGGCTGTGGGTGCCCGCGCGGTGCGGCGCTGCCATGGACGAGTGCGCGGAGGAGCGGAGCGGGCGGGCGCAGCGCTGCATGCCCGAGTTCGTGAACGCGGCGTTCAACGCTACGGTGCTGGCCACGCACACGTGCGGGACGCCGGCCGAGGAGTACTGCGTGCAGACCGGGGTCACCGGCGTCACCCAGTCCTGCCACCTCTGCGACGCCGCCCAGCCGCACCTGAGCCATGGCGCCGCCTTCCTCACCGACTACAACAGTCCGGCCGACGCGACCTGGTGGCAGAGCCGCACCATGCTGGCCGGCGTGCAGCACCCCACCGCCGTCAACCTCACCCTGCACCTGGGTAAGGACGGGGAGGGAGAAGGGGAGAGGGCACCAGGGGAAGAGTTAGCCTGGGCAGCAGCGCAGGCTGGGGGTGAGCTGCTAGAGAGCAGCTCTGCGAAGGAGAGCTGCGAGTCCTGGTGGACAGCGAGGTGCCCACGAGTATGCCCGGTGCGCAGTGGTGTCCTCGGTTGTGTTAGGACCAACGCAGCCAGCTCTTCCAGGGCTGATCCTGCCCCAGTCCTCAGGCCTAGTGAGGCACATCTGGAATGCTGTGTCTAGGTCTGGGCTCCTTGGGACCTGGAGCAGGTATAGTAGAGGCTGTGGAGATGATGGAGGGACTCGAGCATCTCTCTCCTGAGGTGGGAGTGTTCAGCTTAGAGAGGAGATGGCTGAGAGGAGCCCTGTCTGTCCCTGTCTGCAGGGAGGGCTCAGGCTGGACACTGCTCCCTGGGACCCAGCAGTGGGACAAGAGACCATGGGCAGAAATGGATGCCCAAGAAGTTGCACCTGAACATGATGAAGAACTTCTTTCCTGTGCAGTGACCAAGCACTGGAACAGAGACCAGAGAGGCTGTGGAGTCTCTCACTTGGAGTATTCCAGACCTGTCAGGACACAATCCTGTGCCATGTGCTCTGGAATGACCCTGCTTGAGCAGAGAGGTGGGACCCGATGACTCACTATGGTGCCTTCCAACCTGACCCGTTCTGTGATTCTGGGCTGAAAGGCCACCTGCACACCTGGCATTGCCGGGGCTGTGCCTGGGTGAGTGACAATAACCGGGCCCTGGGTGGTCCAGTGTTCAGGGTGTGTCATTGAATCCCTGCTCTGCAGGTCCTCAGCCATGTTCACCAGGTCTAAATGAATGCTGCCTGCACCCCATGGTTGTGTTGGGATGTCCTCAGCCGGCGTCCGGCCCTGCGCTGGTTCTTCACCCCTCAGCTGATAGCTTACTCACATCTGTTCAACAGTGCTCGGTAAACTTGATTTTCAGTAGTTCTCCAGTGAATATTGCAGGGGTTATTTCCCCAGTTTATTTCTCCGGTAAATATTGCAGGGGTTACTCCGTGCAGTCTGCATTGGAGGTGCTGTTGGTTTGTGAGAGGAGAGGCCTCCCTGCCAGAGACAGCTGGAAGCAGAGCAGGTTGCAGTGATCATGTCCCACCCCATGCACCAGGGATCATAGAGCCATTTAGGTTGGAAAAATAGTAGAAAGAAATTGTTCCCTGTGAGGATGGTGAGGTACTGGTACAAAGAAGCTGTGGATGTCCCATCCCTGGAAGTATCCTAGGCCAGGTTGGACAGGTCTTGGAGCAACATGGTCTAGTGCAAGGTGTCCCTGCCCATGGCAGAGAGTGGAATGAGATGAGCCTAAAGTCCCTTCCAACTCAAGCTATTGTATGATTCTGTGAAAAGACCTTTAAGATCAAGTCCAGCTTGTAACCCAACGCAGCCGAGCTCAGGATTGGATCATGGAGTTTTCCAGACAACAAGCTTTGGATGCAGGTGGGAGATGTTGGTTTGAAAAGTGGCAGGCACTGTGGGAAATCACAGGTGCAAGGGCACATCAGCTGTGTATCCTCTTACCTCCGGGGCAGTATTGTCCTTTAATTGCTGGGTGGGTTAGGCGTGGCAACAGCCAGCATTGCTGCTGAACTGTAACAGCCAGTCAGAAAAAGAAGGTGAATTTTCTGATTGGTTGTCAATTCCAGAGGTTTCTTTGGGGTGAAGTATTTTAGCCTTCACTTTGGTTTGTGGACAAGCATTTCTTTTCTGTTCGTTGAGTTATTCAAGCTATTATGACGTGGAGAAAGAGTAATCATTTAATAACTGGAAGACAAGCCACCCGAGAGAAAGTTGAAACCACAACTTATATCCTCATGTCATTAAATCAAGTAAATATTAAAGAAAGCCCCACTGCAGCCATTCACAGCTTCTAATCAAGAGCAGCTGTTGAGCACTGTTTAGTATCAATAACAGTCTAATTGAGGGGAAAAATGGTGTTAGGGCTTGGAGAGCTGGATCTTGTGAGAGCTTGCACCTGCATTGGTGGGATGTAGTTGATGGCACTGAGTCCTGTTCCGAGGTCACCTAATGAGCACATCCATGTGCCCCAGAAGCCTCTCTGCCCTAAAGCATTTCCTTGTGTTTGGGGCTTCAACATAAATATACCACATAAGCATATCTAATAGTCCCTCTTTATTTTCTTTTCTTTGTACATTAGGATTTTTTTTTTCAAAAGTCCTGGAAAGCAAAGATTTGATCTCAACTTCTTTCTTTATAATAGTCATTGTAATTCTCATTATCAAGGCAAGACTTACAGACCCATCTGTATTACTGCTGCCCTTGGTTTTGTGTATCCATATGTATATGGGTGTTCTTTGAAAAACAGTACTGGGAGCAGTGTGCTGTGTCCTGGGCTTAGAAGAAATGCACACGTTTTGCTGAAAACATCTGCATCTTCAAAATACTTTAGCACTGCATCACTTGTGTTCCAGGTTTGTTTGCAGGCTCTCGGAACTTTGGGAATTTGCTTTGCCATGTTTCTTGAGTAGAGTACAACTTTAAAGCAGAAGCTGCCTGATCAACTTTGATATATTTGAGTGGGTTTTTTGGTCTGATTTTTCCTAGTTAGGTTTTTGGGTGGGATATTTTTAGTATAAAGCCTTTTAAGAATCAGAAGCTTGTTGTGGGCATGGTGGTGGTGAAGTTGGTTTTAAGATGACAACAGCAAAGCATTTAGCTCTCTGCACGTGTGCTGTGTGATTCTCTGCATTGCTGAGTTCCTGGCAGGTTGAAGAGCTGTTGAGTACTGACAGTGCCTTTTTAGCCTGAAATGCCCCAAACTTCTCTGCAGCGTTGCTCTTCCCTACTTTTGTGAGGTCTTAAAACCATCTTTGTTTGAGTGAGCTGCTGGGTGCTGCTTTTGGGTTCTGTGTGCCTGCAGGCACTATGGTCTGTGGGACACTTAATTATTGACATCACTAAGAGAAAGAGGCAAAGAGCTTGGCAAGTATTTATGCACTCGATAGGACATAAAGGCATTCTGGGGCACAAAGCCCTTTCATGCAGTTAGTTCTGCCTGGTCTTTGAGGATTAAGCTCTGTGCTCAGACCCATATCCTTATTTGATGCTGCAATTGCCTGAAATTTCTGAAAGCATTGGTGTCCTGAATGGTTAATGCTGTTTTGCACCTGGTCAGGACCAGCTGCACTGACTCTAGGTTTCATGTGCATGCTGCCCTGTGCCGAGTTTTTTGGCAGTTTGAGATGTCTTGATTAACATCCAGCGATGTTCAGTCCGTGTAGAACAGTATTAACATTTCAGAGGGGCCTGCAAAAGGTCAGTAAGAACTGCAGGTCTGTTGCCAACACGTGAATGTGGATTTCTTTGAATTCTCCTTACAATGTGCAGTTCAAAACAAGTTTTAAAACCTTTAGTTTTGGAACTAGGTGCCAGCACAAAGCCTGATACAGAAAAATACAGCAGAGATCACTACTTCTGAGTTAAAGGCTCAGATCCTGGGAGTGCTTGGAGATGACATCTGTGTCCAGAAGTTAGGATGCTCCCTGGGGAGAGGGGAATTGGGGTAATTACCACTCCCTACACTAGGAACATCTGGAGTTACAAAGGCTATTTCTCTTTGTAGGAGAGGGTATTAAGACCCCCTAAGTAAGGGTAGGTAAGAGGCCTGGAGACATGAATTTGCAGCTGTGAGTCAGGAGAAGGGGGAGCTGAACCTGTTCATAGGGTGGTGTCTGGATAATTAGGTTAGTGAGTGAGAGGAGGGGAGAGCATTGCTGTGTCCTTTTTCTGCATTTCTTAAAAAGTATCCCTTGGCTTCCCCATTTTCCATTTCCTCTGAATTTATTACTTATTTAGACTTGACCCAGCCAGTCTTTTTTTTCTTACTGCTCTCCCACTGTCTTCCCATATATTCCCAAAAAAAGGAGCTCTGAGGCAGTGGTGCCAGCTTTCAAATAGAAGATGGAAGCCAAGGCCTTACAGTGTGTTGTCTGCTTCGTTTTTGAAGCCAGGGTGTCACGTTATTTTTACTGTCTGTGCTGTTTGCTTGTCCTGGGAGCACTGGGATAGGTCTGGCATCTCCCCAGTGCTTTGTGTGCATACGCTGGAGCTCAGCATTGCTGTAGCCCCTGGCATACAGAAACAGCGCTGTGTGTTGAAGATGCTCCCTTGAACACTGGAAGAAGGGGAAAAGAGACACCATGGAGGTACATGGAGTGTTTTTGGTACTGGGTGCTCTTGCTGGGGCAAAGGTTTGAGTTTTTTCAGATGTTGTATTTTTCAGAGCAGATTTTCACTCTTCTGCAGCTCTAATTTTTGTGTGCTTTCTGTTGTTTCTACATTTTTAAAATCCAATTCTACATGTGCCTTTGTGTTCCCTTCCCAACCAGCTCTGCTAGAGCCACCTCTCATTTTTCCCCACCACTTCTACTTTCTGGCCAGATCTGCTTGATTTCACTGTTGTGATTTGTGACTACCCCAGGGTTTTGTTTCTCAGATAAAGAGGAAGCCTCCTCAGCATGCTGGTGGCTGTTCCATGGTGGGGTGACTCCATCTCCACTGAGGGCAGCCCTGCTTTTATCAGCTGTGAGCTCAGGGCAGTCCAGTTCCTGGGGCAGGTGACTGTCCACTGCATCTCAGCAGGGATGGTGTCCAGATGTGTTTGACTGATCATGCTGGTGGCCTCAGCTATGGATTCAGGACTATCTGGAAGGCAGAAAAGATAAATTCCTTCCTCTTCTGTCATTGCCTCAGAAGAGAAGACAGTGTTTGGTGCTGGAAGTAGCCCTCTGGTAGGCTGCCTTTCAAGAAGAAAGATGAAATTGTTGGTTGCCTTGGTTAAAAACATGTCAGCTCCTGAAATCCTTACTATAGGCTGGCCTGGAAACTCATGTCACCAAGCTGGATGGTGTCTTGTATATATAAAGTAAAGAAAAACTTGTGAAAGCTGTTGGTTGCTAAAGAAAGGAATTGCCTGTCTCCTTCACCTCCCCCTTTCCTCCCCTCTCAGTCCTTTATTTGGCTCTGAGGAGAGCGATGATGCTTGGTTATATATACTGTGCAGGCAAAGCATGGTTTGAGGCACGACTGCCATTTGAAGGCATTTACAAGGAAAACCAGGCGAGTTGCCAGTTCTTGTGCTCAGCCCTGGCTTGATTTGCCCGTTCTTTTTAGCAGACCAGAGGTTTTTTTGAGTACAGAAAACCAGTGGGTTTTTTTTTTTCCAGAAGGGAGAGCTATAAAATGTGACTTAATTCAAGTAGATAGTTTATAGCACTGGGATGGAGTTGCTCTGTTTTATTCATTGCAGCGATGCCCTCAGTTTGCCAGTTATCCCATTAAAACTTTATGAGGCTGTGGTTTGCTGCTTTCTTTAGGGAACCACCGTGGTAAAACCAAGTGCAAGTAAGCAGGGTGTATGCACGTGAAGCTGTGCCTGGCATAGCTGCAGTTTAAAAACTCAGTGCTAATTAAGGTGTTGGGAGGGCATTTCCAGCTCCCAGCCGGTGTTCAGGGCGTGTCGGGAGCCTGGGCTTTGCCGTGGTATTTGCGGAGCCCTCGGGGAGACACTATTTTAGTTGGTCTCGCAAAGGCTTGATTTACATTTTGCAGGTTTCAACAGGAGTACTGAAGAGATAGGGGCTTTTAGTGGCCAGCAGTTACTCAGTGCAGTTATATAAAGGTATCACTTCCTGCATACACTTCACATTCCCCAAGTTCTTCTCCTGCTCTGTCTCAGGATGCTGATGCTGCTGCCTGATGCCTTTGGGAATACTATACATGGCAGAACACTTACTTTGGGGGGTGGAGAGAGCTGGAACTGTGTGATATTTTGCTGCAAAACCAGCTGCTATTTGTAGTGCTTGCCCTTGAGTTGGTAGAAGAAACAGTCGCAGGTTTTCACACTCAGTTCCTTTTGTAGGTTTAAACCTTCAAAAGTTTGCTGCTCAGAATTGTTAGCGTGCTGAAAAGCTTCTGGCTTATTAGGTACCGTTTCTCTTGTAGCCTGAGGCTTTGGGAAGCTCTTGTGGCCTCTCTGAGTCTGCAAGTGAAAATCCCAGGCTGCCGCTTCCCACGGAAATGAAAAACGGGATTGCTCTGCAAACAATGCTTGGAGGAAGGAATTTCCAGTGTAGATGGATGGGATGGGAAACTTGGGTTCACCATAAGAAGAAGGGCTGTGAGTGTTATGCTTACCACCTTTGTCTGGCTGAGACCTCCTGCTTGTATCCTGGGGCCCTAATTCAATGCTCACCACCACTGATGAGGCCATGCTGAGTGATTTTAGCCTCTGGCTGCATGTTCTTCCTGTGGGTTAACTGGGATATGGGATCTGGCATGTTAAACATCACATCTAAAGTCACCATCTCTGGTCTGTAATAACCTTTGGAAGCTCACCCTGGGCTGCTGTCCCCCATGGAAGCTCTGGCCTGCGAAGAACCATTCTAGCCTGCTATTACACATCTCTTAACCATGAGATCTTGCTTATTGCTGGCTACCATGGTGTGTTTTGATCAGAAAATAACATGAGTTTCATAGTTTCTTAGTGAACTGCACGAATCTTGCTGGGTCTACTGTCCCACCACACAGAAAGGAATATGTTTCCCCCCAGATATGGCATAGCCCTGTGTGTCTCAAATCAAGCTTTACAGCCTTTAAGTCAGGGATGAATGTGGCTGCTTGTGTTGAGGACATCACTAGCTGTGTTTGAAACTCTTTGTAAAATTAGGATAATCTCTTAGCCATTTCCAAAGGGTGTGCTGGGGATTGCTCTCATTGTCCACAGCATTCCATGAGTAACATTGGGTTTTTAGCAGTGTGCTGGTGATGTTGGTTGTCACATCAGCATTGATGAGAGCTTCTCGACAGCTGCTAACAAACCATGAGATCAGAGAGCTGCTGCTAGTAGGCATGTGCAGTTGTCAAACAGGACCAGGAATACTGAGAGGAGAAGCTGCCTTTTGTAGCTTGCCAGACCAAAGGTGCAAGCTGCTGGTAGCCTTGGTGGGCTTTTAGGTACTTTTCAGGTAAAACATAATTTCTAGGAATTATTCTCATGTAGAAGCTTGGAAAATGGTGAAAACTCATCAGCTGTAATAGGATCTGAAATAACAAGGTAATTTTATTTAAATTTAAAGAAACCTCAGTCTTTTTTTCTACCAGCCCAACCCCTATTTGAGAGATCTTTCACCAAAAAAAACCCCAAATTCCCACCACCCCCCTCATATATTATTCAGTGATCTTCAGCATTCTGTTTGAAACTGGGTGGCAAAGCACTTTTTGTTTCCATGCTTCTACTTGTTTTAGATATTCCAGTGTGATAGTCATCAAAGAGCTGTTTCCAGTGGTAATCATGCCTGCAGTTCTGACACAACACAGCTGTGTTCAGCAATGGAGAATTTCAAAATTTTCTTGTTTAGAAATATTATCCAAAAACTATCCAAAAACTATTATTGGACTGTTTTTTTCTTTTTTTTTTTTTCTCCTTTGGTAGGTAAACTACTACCATCTTGTACACGGGAGGTACGTTTCCAGGGAGCTTGAGGCCTTATTTGTACAGTTATTTGGGGGTTTGGTGTTTTTATGGGGGAAGGGGATGACTTTTAAGATGTTTGTAGAGATGATATATTGGGAACTTGAAAAGACCCAGGGTTTGTGGGCTCTTGGCTCAGCTTTCTGCAGTGTTCTCATTTCTGCTACAGACTTTGGTGTGCTTGGAGAACTGTTTATCTGACTTGGCTTTGTGGTGGGTCCTGTGTTTTACAGGAGAACAAGGTAAATGGCTATTTCATCCTCAAGGGCTTGAGATGCTCCTGTGGGTAGGCCAGGGTGCAGAACCAGGGTTAAATGGCTTCAGGAGTGGCACCTGGCCTGAAGTGGAAAGCAGGCAGACCTGACCCTTCCATTGCTCTTAACCCTCTGTAATGGAAAGATCACCTCTTAAAAAAACACCCCAAACCCCCTTAAACCTATCAAATATTAAAACCTGCTTGGTAACAGAGATTGTTCATCACATGTGTGTTCAGGTGGGCAGTGGCTGGCTGAACGTGGTAGCCCTTGGTTTCCCAGTGAGTTGTCTGAAATGCTCATTCCTTTTGGTGCTCCAAGGCTGAGAGAGCGCTGTGGAGTTTGGGCTTGGCACCAGCCCAGTTCTAATCACTCTGCTTTCTTCTTACAAGTTTTGTTTTGTTTTTTTTCCCAAAGTCTGCTTTATAGCTCAGCCTACTTGGCATCAAAAAAGACCTTGTTCCTACCACAGTGAGCAGCTGCTTGTGCAGCATGTTGCACTTGGTCCAGTTTGGTTTATTTTGGTGGGGGGAAAATATCAGTGCTGCTCAACAGGTTGTTTTTTAATTTTTTAAAAACTTTTCCTTTCCCTGTATGCTTTGGTTTAGAAAGGTGAATCTTTCTTATCTTTGAATTAAAAGATAATGTGTCTTGGAGTCTTTTTAAGGAAATGGTTGCATTGAACCTCTTCAAGAGGGATAAAGGGACTGTTTTCTTGGTGCTTTCTTATACTCCACAACCTTGTAAATACAGTATAAATCATGTACTTTGAAAGGCTCAGTTTGTTTTGGGTGTATCTCTTACTGAGATTAGTGGAATGAAAAATCAGCCTCTTCTGGAAAAAGTACCATCAAAATGCTTCTTGATGTCAGTTTTGTGTGGGACTGTTTGACTGAGAGAAAAGAAAATGTTCTTGTCCTGGGTCAGCTCTGATTGGAATGATTATTTATAGTCCTTTCATCTGCAGTCCTTTGCATGCTCTCATCTGGTGAGATATTGCAATGGGATTTTCTTCCCAGCAGCTTGCAGGGCTGGTCCCTGGGGAGCAGCCCTAGTCAGGCTGCCCTTGCTTCTCAGCTTCTGAAAAAACATGGGTTATTTATGAGGATCCAGCGTGTCTCCCTCTGTCCTGCTCCTGGCTGTGGCTGTCAAGGTGCTGGGCTTGGCCCACAACCTCCTTTTATTGTGTGGCAGCAGCTGATGCTTCCCTTGCAGCTGCTGCTTCCTCTGCTTTCGCTGGCTGCCTTCTGGTCTCGTGGCTCCTGCTATCCTTGCTGGGGATACATGGGACAAGGGATTTCTCAACACTGAATCTACTTGATGAGCTTGTTAAGAAGCTGTTGATGAAGTCTGTGGTTGCTCAAAGCTTGCAGATCTGTTTACTGTCCCCTTTTTTCTCCTTCCTGAAGCTCCTTGCAGTCTTCCTGGGTTTCCCCTCCTCCCCACTCCTCTTTTCCTGGTACTGAGATGTCCCTGGGCTGTGCAGATTGGGAGGGTAACCCCCTTCCTGGGATGAGGTTTTTTAGCTGAGATCTCCCACAGTTCTAGTCCTGGCAGCAGCCTTGGCCTGCCTGGGTAGCACTGCCGCTGCCCTTGTACACTCACTGCTTTATGCATGTGTACAGACACGGTGCTGGTGGTGTCATTTTGGTTAGACTGAGAAATACAGTGCAAGTTCAAAATCCATAAATGCTCAGTATTTCCATAGTTTCTCATCTTGCACGTGTTAGGGACTGGGCAGGGATGGAAGCCCCTCATCAAAGGGCTGTTACAAATTTTCCTCAATTGAAGCCTTTTTTTTGGTCATAGAACCAAATGTTTGTCTCTGTTGATTCCCAGCAGGGTTGTGAAGAAGTTACTAAAAGCTTGGAGCCCCAAAGAGAGTTGGAGCTGCAGGGATGGGGCAGCTGCT
The DNA here is from genome assembly GCA_013400635.1 of Hypocryptadius cinnamomeus. Classification (NCBI taxonomy): domain Eukaryota; kingdom Metazoa; phylum Chordata; class Aves; order Passeriformes; family Zosteropidae; genus Hypocryptadius; species Hypocryptadius cinnamomeus. Next base: position 15,259 of record VYZP01037102.1, on the reverse strand, counting down.
GCAGAGTGGGTGCCACTGCCAGAGCGAAATGTGAACTCTGAATAAAGCCACAACTCACTATGTCTACTTAATGAAATCTAGTTTTTGCCCTGCTTGCCCTCCCTGCCTTGTTCTTTTGGGGTTGCAGGAGGTGGAGCTGGGAGGGTTGCTGGGCACTGGGATGGCTCTTTGTGCCCTCCATCCGTGCTCTGCAGGCATGGGTTTCCTGATCGAATTACGGGCATTACACGAGTCACTGCCCTTCTGCTTTCTAAGCAGAGTGACTCTGCACACATCCCCGTGTGCTGCCCCTTTCTCACAGCCTCCCTCCCCAGGGCCAGCCCTCATTGCAGGGGGATGAGCAGGGCAGTCCTGGGGGAGCTAAACCCTGTTTCTTTATGGAGCAAAATAGGGATTATTTTGGAAGTAATGATACAGAGATGAGCTTTTCCAAAAGTCTTGTAGCACTTTCAGGAAGTAAGGGCCTTTTTTATTGTTAGCGACTTGAGATGTATTTTCTCTGCCAGATATTTCCTTGTAGCCCTATTTTCCTATGCTTCTGTTCCTTGTAAGATGCAGGAGCTGTGTCAGGAGAAGCCCACAACTTTTTTGGGAGATGCTGGAAAGGCTGTGAATCATGAACTTGGGGCACTCCTTTGCACCCCACACTGGTTCTCTCAATTCTCTGGCAGACTGCCACCAGTTTTTGAGTATCAGCACACAATTTCTAAAAGAATCCAAGAGGCATTCTTAGAAGATCTTCAATTCGATATCCAGTGATACAGTTAGAACTGTCTAGGAAAATGCATTTTTCTGTGGGTCTGAAAGTACCAGGGTAGCCCTGGGAAAGAATATCACAAGATTCCCAAAGCTAGGTTTGCTGCCTTTCTGTGCTTTGAATTTCTTCAAGTTCAAGCAAAAACATGGCAGTAACATGTTTTTTTGATAGTAAGTCATGTTTTGCTCATAATTCATAGCCCCATGGTGTTGAAAATTGCTTGGAGCAGCTATGGTGCAGCTGTGGCATTGACAGTTCATGAACACCACAGTCACCAGCTGGGTACAGGCCTTGTAAAAACTCTTGTGTCAGGGAAGGCACTGGGCTAGTTTTGTGGTGCACTTGAAGCAGTTGGCTCTGGTTTTGTTGTAGTTACTCAGCAAATTAATGGTTAATTTATCAAGGATTTGGATATGCAGTTAGAGCAGTGCTGTGGTCTGACACTGATCTCTGCCTGGACAGTGACACTAACTATTGTGTGGAAAAGGTTAAAAATGTTCATAGGAATCTCAGTTCTTCCTGTTGTGAAATCTTGTACTGAATATGTCTCCTCGTTAATTTGTCTGTGAATTTATCACCTTCTTCATATCAGCCATTCAGTCTGTTTTGTAACTTCAGGGCTGTGGTATGTTCTTTTGTGAACTATGTGTAAGAACATTAACATGCTGCTCTGGTGGGTGGGAGGGACTCTGTCTTCCAGCCTTTCTGCCCTACAAATCCTGATTTTCTTTATTGCTATTACCCAGAAAAAGTCAAAGTTGACTTGAAAGCAGTGGGAGGGAATGAAGTGTTTTGAAAGGATGATGCCATCGATGGGAGCGGTATTGAATGCTGGGGTGCAGAGATGGGCTGTGGGAAGAGAGGTGGTTCAGCCAAAGGGACAGAATTTGGAGTTGTTAATCTGCTTCATTAGAGCTGTGTACCGGAAAGTTTGAACTGTGCCTGGCTAAATCGCGTGAGGCTTTGAAATTCACAGCAGTGCTGGCAGCCCGCTGGCGTTTGTCCTTCCTGCAAACAAACACACAGCTGCTGGGACCAGGCATCCCCGGTGCTCAGCACCCCCTGTGTCCTCCCTCCGGGCCCCTGCAGAAAGCTGCTCCTGGCTTCTGGGAAACCACAAGAGACCAGTGGGAAGAGACCTGCAGGAAATGAGGTGGTGTTGCCATTGGACCCATGGAGGACGTGGAAGCATGAAGGGTTTGATTCACATCTCTGCTCTGTGTGTGTGATTTGCGTCACAGGGTAAAATGTTCTCTGTTGCTCCCCTCTGAGGAGTGACATGAGTGCTGGCTTGCTTAAAAAATTTGTTGGTAAGAGTCTGAACTGTTGTTGTGGTTTGACACTGGCCAAAAGCCAGGCACTCATGAAAATCATTCACTTCTTTTCCTCTGCTTTAGCTGAGCACAGGAGGGGGGAAAAAAAACTGAAAGGCTAAATGATAAGGATTAGGAGAAAAACACTTTAAGGGCAAAACAGGTTCAGAATTAAACAGTATAAAGAAAAATTATTATTAACAGAATTAAAAGTGGGTAATGAAAACTAAAAGAAACCTTTAGAACACCTTTTTCCCCTTCCACCCTCTCCTTCCTTCCCAGCAACAGCACAGGGAAACAAAACATGGGGTCTTTAGTCAGTTTGTCGGTTTGCTTAGGGAGAGGAGTCACTTTTGCTATGCCATGGGGTCCTTCCCATGGGAGAGGAGTTTCCTGTGAACTTCTCCAACATGGTTCTAACTTTCATGAGTAGCAGTCCCACCTGACCTGCTGTAACATGAGTCCCTCTCATGGGGTAAATGGTCTTCCCCAACTACATGGCATGGGTCCTTTTAGTTCATGGGCTGTCATCTATTAAGGATGAGCTGTTCTAGTTTGGAAGCAAGAATCTATCTCTGGAAGTAAGGGCCTTTCTCTCTCTCTTTGGGTCTCTAGAGCTTTTTAGCATCCACTCGCTCCAGCATGAGCACCTTTTCTCATGGGCTCCAGGTGGATCTCTGCATGCCCCCATACGCTTAATGAATGACAGGGAGACAGTTGTTGTATTATAGTCCTCACCATGGCTTGCAGAAGAATCTCAGCTCTGATGTTCAGAGCACCTTCATTCCTTTCACTGACCTTAGTGTCACCATGTTGTTCTCCTCACGTGTCTTCACCTTTTCCTTTTCTCCAATTCAGGAAAAAAATTGTTGTTCGTAGGCTTGTGTGTTCTCAAGCTCTGTCAATTGAAAGCTCTTACAGGGTTTCACAGTGCTGAAAGGTTGATCTCATCTGGGCTCCTTATCAGGGAATTGCTCGCTGTGGTCCCCACTGCCGCGGTGGCTCTGGCACCATTCAGCTCCTCTCTTCATGCCGCCTCTGCCCTTCTGCTCACAGCACGGTTGGCTAAAAGCAGCTAAACAGACAAAGTTCACTGTGAGCTGTGCTGACATGGCAGCAGCTGCATGGTCCTGGCTGTATGGCCCTGGCCGTGTTGTGGCCGCTCCCAGTGCTGGGAGGGCCCGGACCCCACCACCCTCAGAAAAATAAGAAAAAAACCTGCATGTGTTACTTTTCCTTCTTAAATACGTCATCACAGAGGCATTACCAACTTCTCTGATTGGGCCAGCAACGTGTCCATCGTCAGAGCCTTCAGAGATTGACTCCGCAGGACACAGTAGAAGCTTCAAGCAGCTTCTCTCTCAGAAGCCACCTCTGTGGCTTCCCTCACCCACCAAAAAAAACCCCAGTCTTAAACTAACAGAAATGAGAATGGAGAAATCGAGTGTGTGCTCCTGTAACAGTCTCTGGTCTTGCTTTGTTCAGGTACCTGTGCTCAAGTGAAGCTTGTTTTAAAGCATACAGCTGAAATCTATCAACTTTTGGTTTTCTCCTGCTGATGTCTTAAAGCTGACTTTCAGCAGAGGTAACCCTCCAGAAATGGCAATGAATTGCAAAAGGTTTTGGCTGGATAGTAGGCGTGGAGCCTGCTAAAGGTGTCTTATGTTCCTTATCAAGTTACATGATGTTTGGCTACCCTTGGGAAAGAAGTGGCAGTTGCCTCAGTGGTACTACAGGGTGTCTTGTCAGGTGTAAAACAAGAATAGCTTCAAAAACAAATAAGAAAAAAAATCTGTGTGGCTTTCCACATGTCCTGCTTCCTGAGGTAGATGCTGAAGCCACTTCCTTATTCTTGCAGAGAAGAAAGAGCCTTTAGGCCAAGTGACCATGGTTTGCAGAGTGGAACATCATATGCTTTTTATCATAGAGGTAATGGTTAATTAATTAAGTTCTAGTAGCAGAGGTTTGCTTTGAAGTGTAAACAAGCATTAGTAGTTGAAAGAGTATGTGTGCTTTCTTTGAAAGAGTGTGTGTGCTTTCTTTGCATCCTTTAGAAAGGCATATTTAAAGATTCCGAAGGGGAAGATTCATATCCTTATTGGAAAAGATTACTGGTCATTCTGAATCAGTAATTAAAAAAGGATTAATAAATAATCGGTAAGGAATTCCTGAAACATCTTCATTTACTGTGCCTAAAGAACACATGCCACTGTTTTTTTGAGGTATGTTATCAAGGTAAAACAATCAAATCATCATTAAAGTTCTTCCTTTCAATACTTAATGGGGACTAATAAGAAAGGTGGGGACAGACCTTTTAACAGTGATAGGACAAGGGGTGATGTTTTTAAACTAAAGCAGGGTTGATTCATTTATATATAAGGTAGAAATGAGAGTAGTAAAACAGTGGAACAGGTTACCCAGAGAGGTGATGGGTGGAAGCATTCAAGGCTGGGTTGGATGGGAATCTGAGCTGCCTGCTCTAGTTGCAGATGTCCCTGCTTGTTGCAGGGGCTTGGACTGCATGGCCTTTAAAGATTTCTTCCAACCCAAACCATTCTATAATTCTCCAGAATGAAGAATAAGCCATAAGGATGAGCTGGTGGGGGCTTGGGTTTTCTGTCAGGAGCTGCTCCAAGACTTGCCATGTAACTCTGTACTGTATTGCCAGGCCATTTTTGTCCTGCACATCTGCTGCTTCCCCTCTCTCTTCTTCCACCACCCAAGGCTTTCATGCTGACAGTCATGCTTTGTGTTCAGTTGCTGTGACAACAGAGTGCAAGGCAGAAGCATTTAGTGTGCGTGAATCGTGCAGTGCCCTTGCAGAATAGCTGTCCTGGGGCTCAGTGGAGTGCTTGAACTCTGGGCAGCAAGGAATGAAGGTGTGACTTCACAGCCTCTCAGGGTGTGCTGGTGTCTCTCAGCCCTGCCCACTTATTGCAGCCCTTATGGCAGGTAGGATCAGTTTGCTTGCTTGAGTGCCAGTGGTTAATTTGATGGAAAGATACCCTTTTGGTGGCCTTGGTGATACTGAGGTGTGCCTGTGGCCAGGTGAGTGCTGGCTGGTGGGAAAGAGGCACCAGGATACACAGCCCAGGGACGGGGGACATACTTACACTAGTCACAGACAGCTTGGAAAACATCCTAAAACTTTTTTTAGAAGAACTCGTGTGATGAGAATTGAGGAAGAAATTCCTCCCTGTGATGGTGGTGAGGCCCTGGCACAGGGTGCCCAGAGAAGCTGTGGTTGCCCCTGGATCCCTGGAAGTGACCAAGGCTGGGTTGGACAGGTCTTGGAGCAGCATGGTCTAGTAGAAAGTGTCCTTGCCCATGGCAGGGGGTGGAACAGGCTTTAATGTCCCTTCCAACTCAAACAGTTCTGGGATTCTCTGATGCTAAGACAAACTCAAAAGTGTGGGCTTTGCATTATGAGAAGCTACTGTGAGCTTTCAAAACTCAGACTTCTATAAAAGGAATTTGAAATTTCCACTTTTATGTCTTGCACATGGGAGCAGCTCATTAGGTGAAGCAAGAAATGAGAAAAAGGTTGAGAGAGACCAGAGAACATTTCTGGGGGAGGGCTTTCTTAGAAAAGACATTCATGTCTGTATTTAAGTTAAAAAACGGAATTGTTGTTGAGTTTTACTTTATGCAAAACCTCTTTATTTGGAGATTGAGCTGTCCTGGCTTGTTTTAGCTGACTTTGCATAAGGAATAATAATGAGATTTTTTTTTTTTTAAATAATAGCCCACTAAGTGGGCCAGGTGATATTTATGCATTTGCTTGACTAGCCTAGAAGCAGATTCAAGGGCAACAGATGGATCTAGACTAAAAAAATAACTTGATAGATGGTCCACTTGTCTTTTTAAAGCTTTTTATTACAAAGAGCTGTTAAAAAAATAATGTGAAAGTAAAAATTTCCCATAAATGATGCTGAAGATTGAGCTAGTGGATTCCAGTGCAGTTAAAATTATAGGCTTATTCATTTTAGAATTAATAACACCACAATAACTTGCTTTTCAGTTGGTGAGTTCGAAGTTCTCATGGTGATGGATGCAATAAAGCCCATGAAGGAGTTTTTGCACCTCTGATATTCATTGCATATCTAAGAGTTAAACATAAGGAGAGAGGGAGGCTGAAGTGATTTGGTTAATTACTAAACCAGCTCTTGCTGTTGCGTCAGCATTTCTTTCTTTTCATCTCTTAGGAAGCTTTTCAACAAAAGTTGGCGTATGTGTCTCCTAGGAGGAGGTTTTCTTGCAAGTCACCTGCCACCTGTACAGAGCTGCTCTTCAGAGACAGCCAATGAATGGTGATAAATCTTTGCAGTTTATAGTTATAAAAATGGTCATGCCTTCTGGTTTTGGGGACAAAAAAAAAAGTGCTCTTTGATCCTGCAAATGAATTGTATTTATTGGTCCTAGAGAGAGGATTGAGGTTTTTTATGCAACTTTCACCTACTTGCTTAATCTTCCGGATGCCTGGAGGAATGGAAAACAAGTTTAGCATACCTGAGGGCTTTTCTTACTGAGGTCTCCCTTTAGTGCCTGTCCTGCCCACACAGAGCTAAAGATGAGCAAGAAAACCCCCAGAGCAACGCATTTTTGCATGGGTATGCAGCAGTTCCTGCCCAGTCGACTCTTGCTGGAAAGATCCAGCCCATCTGCTGACCTGGAGCTGCCTCTGATGTGCTGGAAGAGTTACTGAGATCCCCAGTGGGGTGCTTGTGTAGAGTGTGCACCAAGGACGTTTCTGGTTTGACCCTGGTTGGAAGCAGAGCACGTGGACAGATGCTCTTCCATCGGATCAGGGAAAGCTCCTTTGCGAGGCCAGGCACAGCATTGTAGTGCAACTTCATCTTTCCCTCTCACTCACTTTTGGGGGAAAGGTGGTGAAGAGTCAGCTCTGTCCTCCCTAGATAATGCTTGAAAGCTGTCCCCAGTGGGCTTGGTTTCAAAAGCAGTGTGAAGTCACTGGAGGATGTAAGCTGCAGAGTCTTGCTGGGGCTTTTGGAATGCTGAGCCTTTCCTTCCTGCTGGGAGAGACTGAAAAACCTTTAGATCTTTTTATTTTTGATGCTAAATGCATCCTTACCTCCAAAGGCAGTGAGTTTGTGACTGCTTTGGAGCAGGGTGTCTCCAGCTCCAGCACAAGCTGAATCCTGCCAGCAAGGCAAGCGAGGGCTTGTTAGCTAAAGATAGCGTGCACACATGTACACAGGCCAGGGGGGTTACAGAGCTCTGCAAGCTCTCTGATTTACAGTCATCCTAGACATCCTCAGGAAAATTAAAGGAACCAGATGCATCCAATAAATAATGAGCCATTTAAGGTCAGCTTTATCCTTTACAGCACCTATTCTCAATGGCAGCCATACCAGATGACACTGCATCACATAAGCATACAGGGCACTGCCCTTTGCATCAGATTCAACTCCACCGTGTGCCCCCAGGAGACCAGGCATCAGTTTTTGGCATCTCTCCTGTCTTTGAGGTCAGTATATGTTTGTAATTCAGTAATCCCTTCAAATCATTTGGGCTGCCTACAGCTGTGGCTTGTGCTCATGTTATTTGGGCTGGCCCTGAAGAAAGTTCTGTTCAACTCTCATTTAGTTATACTTCCTTTAGATTTATTAAATAGCTGTCTTTTGCGTGGATGGAAAATGTTAAAAATAGAGCGCTCAAGGCGGGGCTATTGTGTTGGTGCTGACAGGTTCACTGAAAGCTGAAGCATGTCTTGTATTTTAAGAAGCACCAGGTTTTGGAAGGAGTTGTGCTCACTGATGTCCTCTTGACCCCATACTAAGGAGCTGCTTTTCTGAGCTAAGGAGAGACTGTCTCTTGGATAAATTGGAGTTTAGTGTGCTACTACTCTCTAGGTCATGTGATTATTTCAAGTAATTGACTGAGCTTGGGATTTCTGAAGAATTGAGTTTTTTTCTTGTCAGTTGCTGTGCAGGCATATATAAGTGAACAAGGCACAAGTGATGATACAGAGTTAAAAATGACAGTGTAGTGATCTGTACCATACAGAAAATAAGTTTTTGCAATTTTCCTTTCCCCAGTAGTTGTAACTGCTGTAGAAAACAAATTCTTTGTTTTCAGGACCCCTAACTTTGTTGAGCTTGCCCCAAACCAAAGCCGTGCCTTTCAGATGAGGAGGTAAAGGCAGGCAAGACCTTTATTTGGTGGGATTCTTTACCTATGAAACTATGTCTGTCCCCAAACATAAACCTGAACTCTGGCCATCGTAGTTGCAGAGACAAGATTCCAGATGTAAATAGCGCGTGGAATGATGGAGAGCGATTTCCTGATTCTCCCATCTCAAGCTGTTTCTTTACACCAGCTGTCAGCTGTTAATATCTGCATTTTGTCATTGTGGAAATCTCAACAGTGACCACACAGCTTTTATTGCACTGTGTCTGGTGGTGTGAGCAGATACACAGGCTTATGTCAGGCCTGTGTGGGCACTTGCCAGGTATTGTCCTGTATCCATCTGTCTGTCTCTTGTGCAGCTGTGAAAGTCACCTGTAACTTGTGTGGAATTGCAGTTCTGTGGGAAACTGGGACATGGAACAAACAAAAGGGAAAGGTAACAAGCTGTGAGGTTGTGGTTTTTTGTTTTTCTTTTTTGTTAGCCTTCCTAAAATGGTAGGAATAAGGGGAGGTTTTCTGAAGTTCAGGTTTTGGCAACATAGTCATTACTCCCTTCTGCCTTCCATTGCACTGCACAGATGTCTTTTTTGCCTCCTCGTCCAATGGGGATTCCCTCTGATTTAGTAGGATCATTTAATCCTGGTAACAAGGACTGGGTTACTTCCTATTGCTTACTGGTCGTGCCTTTGTTCCAAAAGTGCTGAAGTTTATTGCTGCTTTGGCTGTGGTTGGTGTGTGGCATTGCTGAGGCTGGAGCTGGTGGGAAGCCCTGCTCCCTGACTTCACATGGAGCACAGCTAAATGTGTTCAGAGTGAGTGCATACATGTACTTTCCATCTTCAGAAGTTGATTGTAAAATGATTTTAATATATCTGGAAGCTTTTAGTTGAAAGCATTCAACTTTCTTTAAAAAAATAGTGGGGACTACAGGTTTTTTATGAGAAAATGCTGTTATGCTGAGGCTTTTTTTGGAGTTCAAATGAGTAGCATGCTTCTGTAAGCCTTTTTTTAAAGCTTCTATTTATCCTTGTGGTCGTAAGTTATGAAATAGTCACTGCCATAGGTCACAATATTTCTGTGCTAAATTTGGGAATATAACTGGCAGCTTGCATTTTCCCTGGGAACTTTGTTGTCAGGTTGGTAGAGCAAGCTTTAGCTCCTTAGCTGTCGAGGGGAAAGAGGTTCTTCATTCCATTCCTTTTTAATATTTTTCTTTTTTGCTTCCAGTGCATTTCTATTCACCATCTTTTCCATAGCTGTGGAAGACATTGAGACTCAAAATGGTAGAGCTGTTGCAGCCACTTGGTTTTAGTGTTTGTCTTGCCTCTTGTGTCCAATATTGCCTTCCTTCTTTGTGGTTTCTCATTGTGTTTTGCCAAACCCCTGTATTTCAGAGCTGCTTCCTGCTTGTGGCTTTGTACCAGCTTGGGAATCTCCAGATAATTGTTCTTTGCTTTTAGTGTGTGATAGAAGCAAAACTGTGCAGGAGGTGAACGTGTAGAAAGCAATGAAAATCTGTGAAAGAGATCCAGGGGTTTTCCATGTTTCTTTCCAGCTTTTTGCATATGATTATTTTGCATTTAATAACCAACAAATAACGCTATTTTATTTTTTTCCCCTGTGGTATTATAGCTAGTCAAATTTTTATTTAAAAAAATACAATTAAGAAAGGCAGACCCAGAGATCAGTGGTCTTCACCTGGCTATAAGTGCCCGGACTTCAACAGCCGTGGCAATGATGTGGTTTCTCTTGCAAAAGTGCAGTAAAAAGCCAAGCTGCTCTTCATGCCTTCCTCTTTTGTCTACTGGTGATTTTCCCAAAATTAAATGCTGCTGATGAAAGGAATTGCTCAACACATGGGATGGGAATATGTGTCCCACTGGGTCTGTAGACTGTCTGCCCTTCTGGCACAGGCAGTGCAGGGCACTCAGTGGCCAGTGGTTGGCTGGGCTACAGCGTACAGCTGGGGCATGTTGGAGGTGACATGTGGTCCAAGCACAAGCAACCAGGGATGCTCAAGCATGAAATCTTTTCAAGGGTACTGCTCTGGTGAAGAGAGTAGAAATGGTACTGGACCAGCTTGAAACCTCAAGGCCAGCTCCATGCTACAAGTAGGTGGTGGGTGGAAAGCCACCATCTCTGGCTTGGTGCCCAAAGTGTATGGTGTTGGAAATTCAAGTGTGCTGCAAAAAGTCCTTTATATGTTTTACTTATTGCTTTCCAAAGGTGTCATTGTTTGGCTGCTGCCAGCACCAGGTTGGACACCTGAACAAAAAAGCACTCAACCACTCCAAACTAGGTTCACTTTATCCACAGTGACATAAGTGCTGTCTCTGTTAGCTGGAATACTGGAATACCCCTTCCCAGGCTCACCATGGCCCTCAGAAGCTTGTAGGGTGTGTTCCAAGGGTCTGTTCTCCAGCCCAGCTGCCCTGTGGTACTCCAGCACACTGTTGGAAGTTAATCGGCTTTTCCTGAGGATTTCTTAAGCACACAGGCATTAAAATTCTCTGCAAAAACACAGGAAAACAATTAGGGATAAAACCCTAGGAAAGGAACCTGGCTGATCCTATTGTTTCTGGGATCTGCAGCTTTCCTGTTTACTCAGCCGGGCTTTCAAATTTTTGTCCTGCTGCTTAGAAGTAAAGTGCAGCCCAAACCAGTGTTAAGTTCCTTCTATTTTTCTTTGTATTCTAGGGACAGCACAGCCCCTTGAAAGGAGGCTTTGCAGAGCTAGAAATTGCCAGGTGCTCATTGTTACTATGCTTTTCTGCTGGAGACTTGCTGCCTTTGAGGTGAATTAAAATGTTAAAAAAATTTCATTATATAATTATAAAGTCTTCTATATGTGTGTATTGGGAATTGACATACAGCTTCATTGCCTGACCCTGCTCTAAAAAAGTTCAATGAGCAATGGAGCAGTAGAAGATCGATTGGACAAGACTGAATGTTCTTTAGGGGTGTCTAGTAACTGACCATCAAAATGGCCTTTGCCCCTCCCATTCACTTGGTCTGTGTGGGTGAGGAGAAGGTTGAGATTTCTGGGGATCTGGGTGTGGCAGGCAGCTCTGAAGTTGAGGGTTTTGTCAGCAAGCCGAGATTGCTGGGGGCTCTCAGCTAGATGCTTCCTTCCTAACCTCTTCAGCAGAGCACTCTCAACTAAATGAAGTTTTGCCAAAATAAGCATTCCTGCTTAATAGCAGTATATCACCAGGAATGACTCTGACTTTAAAGCCTTAGGAAGAGGAGTTGTCTGGACACTGTAGCAGGATAACATTTTTATGTACTTATTTTTTAAAGCACAAGCCTGGATTGCAGAGACAGGGTTTCAAGTTCTTGATCTGAAGTGAACCAGTAGGGAAAATGCCAAATTATTTTTCTGGAGTGAGAAATGTTTTGTGCCTCTACCCAGCCTACTCATGGGGTGATGCCCCTGGAAGGGGCAAGGTGCTGATCTACAACTGTGATAACTCATTACAGTTTTGTTCCTGAAAAATGTCAGGGACATTCTGTTTCTGTCCCAGAAAAAGAACAGAAACAAACTTCAAAACCTTGGAGGTTGCTATGAAACAGAAGTGTCTTCCCCTTGGCTCTATTAATAAAGCCTTTAAATGTACTCACTGCCGAATTCCCTTGCCGTTGCTGGTGAGGTACAGTGTCATGTATGGCTGGTAGGTATGTATCGTATCTTGTCACCAAACATGTCCTTGGTTGTGGATTCACTGAACTGCTTCAGGCAGAAATAGGGTCCTCTGTGCTGCCTGTCCTGTGGTACTGCTGGTAGAGGGGGGTGGTTTTCTGTTCCTGTTTTGTGCAGGTGGAGGAGAATAATTTTGATCTTTTAATACTTCAAAAATTTTTGAAAATATACTTATTTTAGAAAATACAACTGTCATGCACATAACTCTTCTGGTTTTGTTTTTTTATTTTCTCTCTGGCTTTCACGGTTTCCTTAAAAGGGTTTGTGGTTTCTTAATGACTTACCTATGGAAAGCTTGATGCAGTTTGCAGGAAGGACCACGTTACCCCAGACACTGCCCTGTGTTTTCCCTGCAAGACCCAAGGTAGCTGGCACTGCCTTTGCAAGTGCTGCATGCAGACTTCCTGCAGGGGCAGGTTTGGGTTTGTAGAGCAGAGATGAGCTGAGGGTCCTGGAGCCAGCTCAGAGGATGCAGCATCTGTTTCCATCTGCAGTGCTCAGCAGCAGTCCTGTTCATTTTGGATGATTTTGTGTAAAAGTCATGATCTATTCTATGAAGGACAACAGCCCTAATGAGGAAACCTCTCTGTGTGCTGCTAAGGTGTTTTGGAGCCCTGTGCACCCAAATGTTTGTGCTCTGCATGGAAGGTTGTGGCAGTGAAGCACGTGGGCCTGCAGCTGTAACGTGCTCTGGCTGTGTTATTTGGGCTGGATCCCCCCCCAGGGGTTGGTGTCCTTGTGGTGCTTAGGTGTAGCTTTTGGTCAGTGAACCCTGAGACCCCTTCAGCTGACTTAGTGTGGTTGCTCTCTAAAGTCTCCTGGCTGCTTTAACTTGGGTACCACTGATTCTCACTGGAGATCAGCCATGTATATTCTCAGTTTATCTGTCTGCAGCCTGGACCTTAATCCCTTTCTGCTTCTGTTCATAGAAGAGGTGAGTTTAGAAGGGACCACAGACCCTTCTGGACTTCTAATCCAGACTTCTGCTTGGAGCAGGATCAATGTTGAATTCAGGCCAGGTTACCCAGGGATTTGTCCTGTCTTATTCTGGAAACTTCCAAGTTCTCCTCCTGGCATTTGTTCATGAAGTGATACAGTGATCATGAAGTGATCATGAAATGATACATCAACACACATTGGTGTTGATGCCAAGGGCGTCTGCCTGTGTAGTTGTGCCTCTTTGGATTTGTACAATTTCTTCATGACAATCATGATTTTCCAGGTAGTAATCACAAAGCAGACTGCTGAGCCCCTGCTTGTTAAGCATCAGTTATCTGATAACTTTTCAGAGTAGGTTGGTTTGGGTGCTTTCATCTGTTTAACATGGAGATAGTGTCTTAAGAAAAAACACTTCAAGTGACTGGGAAGAAGAAAAAGGAGAAGTTGAATTGGTGATCTCTCTGCTGGGTCACNTGGTGATCTCTCTGCTGGGTCACTTATTTCTGTAGCTGACTGCTTGGGAGCATGTCATTCAGTGGTTGTGCAAAGCATGTGCTGGGCTGGGTTGAGGGGTGGCTTCTTGCCCCTGCTGGTCTCCTTAGTGGGATGTGCTTGCTTTGAAGGTCTCTGGACTTGATGCTTTCCTACTTGAAGACTTTCTTGTCAGTTTATATTTTCTGCAGAGCTTTGTGCGTTCTTTCAAGGAGCAAACACCGAGTTGATGAGTTTACAAAGCCACATTAAGAAATGAGAAATGTTCTTCTCTTCAGATGTTCCCTGATCCTAAACCTCAGTTGCAGTAACTGTAGCAGTAAATGAAAGGTGTGAATTGTCCTGTTCTCCCCAAAGGGTTATTAAACATCTGAAAGACAGCAGTGGTGTTTGGGCCCTGGAGCTAGGGAGTGCTTCTGACATGGCAGAGTCTAACATGCAAGGTGAGTGTTGCACAACTGAGTGTTAAGAAGGAGTAGATGGAGCTGACCCTTCTCATGGGTGAGTGTGGTGGAGCAGCTGTTGCATCCTGTTACTGGAGCTTAGAAAGGCCCTGAGCTGTTCTGAGGTGTCTAAAAAGCCTTAATTCTGAATTTATGTTTAGAGCTTTGAAGTTTTAAAATGTTTGAAAGTAAAAAGATATGGCTAGAAAAAGCCTGGAGTGAGGTTTCCCCTTCAGGCAGTTTAGAAGCCCTCTCCACACCACATCTTCCTGGGCTGATTTCTGCTACTGTTAGTATCAGGCTGATCTCTGAATTTTTCTACTGTTTTGGAAAGCAGAAACTGAAGCAGAAGTAACATCTCAAGAAAAGTAGGAGGTGTGTATAGTGTTGGCTATATACTCTGTGTGTGTGTGTGTGAAGATGAGGGTGATGCAGAAGGCACCTCTCCACTCCACATCGCTGGAGCCTGCTTCAAAGAGCTCACCCAAGCTGGAAGGGTGGGCTGGGCAGCCCAGAGGAACAGATGGTGCTCATTTCTGAATTTAGTGTTTCCTCCTCTGTCCCCACCCCCTGCAGACATATGAAATGGTTTACCTTATTAATTCCAGAGACTTTAGTGAACAGAATGTGTAAATACATGTAAACATCTATTTGATCTGCTCTGGTTTGCGTGTCTAGGAGCAGTGTTTTACAAAACTTTGCTCCTAACCTCGGGGCAGAGGAGGAGGAGTGTGAGAAGGAGCTCAGGCATGCACCTCTTGTCTTTGTTCAAGGCCACCTCTAAAACAGCCCCCTGAGCTGGCAGCCCTTTGCCCAGGGCAGGGTCACCCCAGCTGTTTCAGCTTAAAGCCCACCTGCCCTTTTGAAGCTTGGAATAAGAATGGTCTGTTGTGATGGAGTAGGAATGAACCTCGGTCATGGTTTCATCTGCCTTCTTAGCATCCTTAGGATGGATCACTGTGTGCTAGTCTCCCTTTCCAGGTCACCATCCTTGTTTTTGCTGATGTTTTGATTACAGCTGGTGATGTTGAGCTCCTGAAGAGTGGATGGCATGAGTTAAATGGGTTTGTGCCACTCAACACTGCAGGTGTTGGGAGGAGCCCTGCTGGGCAGACATTGGGTCACTTTGATGTCCATCTAGTTGGAGGCTTGACTTGGTGTAGAGCAAGTGATAAAAAAGCTGTTTTCTGCTCTTTGTTGCTGAGCCTTGGGTGGTAAAGTCTGCCAGATGCCAAGTGTTACCAAGGGAGGGCAGTCACTGTCCTAATGAGTTTAACGTGTTTTGGGCACAGTTATCCATCCTGGGACAGCAGTAGTAGCACCTCAAAGTTGTTCCAGTGATCTTAAGGATTTTTTAAATGAAAGGAAAAAAAAGCCCAGTTCCTTCCTAATCCTTCTCTGCAGCCAGGGGGTATTTTGGTGAGCAGCAGGTTTTCTAGGAGAGAAAAGGAGACTCATGGCCAAG
>VYZP01037101.1:0-13228 GCA_013400635.1 Hypocryptadius cinnamomeus | reverse complement strand
CTATGCAAGATTGTTTTTTTTTAATGTAACTATTTCCTTTATCTAATTGTAATTTTCAGGATGCGATGATAAATGTTTAATGGTTCTTGTAAAACTCTTACATTGTCAGTCACAAAGTTTAGTGAAACACCAATGTTTTCATTTGATCCCAGCACTGAGGAATGTCCAGTTTTCATCACAACAGGATTGTTTAGTTCTGTAGAAGTCTAAATACTCTGCCCTTGGGAGATACCTCACTGTCACCTGCTCCTAAATTGAAAATTATATGTTCNCTCCTAAATTGAAAATTATATGTTCAGCCAAAGCTTGCAGGGGAGGGTTTTAAGAGTCTTTATTTTTCTTTAACAGACATCTTTGATATGGGACAAAATCCCTTCAATATGAAATAAATCAAAGCCTGAGAAGCTATTAAAAAACCCTTTAGTTTAAATATATCCAGTTCTAGATAACCAAAAAATGTTCCATCCTGCCCTCGTTCTTTCTTTTTTCTCTATTCAATATGTGATTTTCAGACAAACAGTTCTATTGGCTACATCATGAGCTTCTAATCACTAGCACTTCTGTTGATGAATGAAATGTAGTGCTAGATACATTTATTTAGAACACATTCTCAGTGAAAATATTTAGAAACATTTCTCTTGAACAAGAGGTATAACCATCAAAGTCAGTAAGTTAATGTCATTCAGCATAAAATATTATCAAAGAGCTGAATGTTTCTCGTCTTTCTTAATAATTAACAGAATCAGTTTAACTCATGATGTCAGAAAACCCTTAAAACTGTATAGTGCAAATACAGCCTTGATTTACTTGTGCATAAATAAGAACTGTTGTCATATTCACCAAGGTGCGTTTGGCTTATGCCTAAACAAGAACTTTTTTTAATAATGCCCTGTTTATCTTTAAGAAACATAAGATGTAGGGCCAAATCAGATTTTTCTTGAAAGGAATGAAGGAATGCATAAATAAATGTATTAGTACCTAGTTGAACAATATTGTTTTGAGTTCTTTAGGATTTTTTTTTAAATAATGGTTGAGAATATTAGCAGGTAAGGTCTTCCAGAAAATATGGATGAAAAAGGAGCATGAGGCAAATATTACAGGACTAGAAAAAAAATTTTGCAGAGAACAAGAGACAGAAAGGAGAAAAGAGATATTGAAGTGTTTTAAGTTTATTTTCCTAGTCCTTGTACAACCAAGACACCCCAAAATAAAAACCCTACAGAAAGCTCATGCAAACCTGTAGTATATTGTAACTCTGAAATCTTAATCTGTACATTTTAAAACAGAAAATATCTTGGAATATTCTGCCTAGAATCTATACATCTTAAAACAGAAAATATCTTGGAATATTCTGCCTAGAAAATATCTTGGAATATTCTGCCTATGGAATAACAAGAGTTTGTCATCTGGGCTCAGAGTTTTCCCTTGGTACAGCACTCTTATTTTTCTGTCTTCCTAATCTGATATCCATTTAGCTGGGGAACATTTATCTTTTTAGAAAATACCTGTAACAATTTTTGTGCTTCTTTTCTTCCCCCAGTTTTTTTTTTCACTTCTGACACTATAAGTACTTCATTGCTTAGACTTTGTTTTTAAAACAAGAAGTAATTCTGTTGTCAGTAGATGCTGCCCTGCTGGCACAGGGCTCTGCATTACTGGTGGCCTTTTTATGCAGCATCAGACATCTAAATCTTGGGTGTCTCTTCCTGATACTAGAAAAATGCCAATTAAAGAGGTGATGATTGGGGAAGACCTAATTAACAGAGGTCTCATCATGGAACTAAGATAGATATACTATAGATTTGTCTTACTGCCTTCCCTCCCCTTCAGATTGCAGGCACAGATATAAAAATTAAATTGTCACAAGGTGCAAAGTGACTTACAGAGGGAGTTGTATGTCCAGGCTAAGAATATCCATGGATTTGATAGCCACAGCAGAAGATAATACTCTGTAATCCTGGACAGAACTTAAGGGCATTCTTATGTGCCTGGTTAACAGAGGTGCTGTGAATCCACGTCTTCATGTCTTCTAACATGAGGTATAAGGAAAAAATTTTATTTAAGGGATTTTTGCCTTCATCTTGATCAAGTATTTGCTACAGGGGCTCAGCAATGAGAAAATAGCAGAAAAATGTGTCTAACTTATCCCATGTTCAAAATACTGGTTAGATAATGAGCAAAGAAGCATAACTTGATATTGTCTTTATATATAATGAACTTATAAAATGGAGAAGAGCGAGGAAAATAATTAATGCTAAAATGTATGTGACATCTATTCCTGTGAGTACTGTGGACTTTACAAAACTAGCAGGTCTCAGATGATTTTGTGCTAGGTTGCTTTTTAAATAAAAAAATTGTCTACTCGGCCCACCTACGGACCAAGAGGTCATTGCATTATATGGGATACAAAAAAATGTATTTATCTGTGATCCTGATAGTGTAAAGTCATGGGTTGGAGTATGCAAAGAAGACCTGTGTGCTTGTATGTGCAGTGAGCAGGGCTGCTGTGTTTGTGTGTGTACACAAACATGTTCATTTGTGTACACATGCCAATTCAGCAAGCTTAGACAACAGCATGCAAAGAGCTGTCAGAACTTGTTTCCAGGTTCCAATCCTGTTTACAGCCTCTGGGCATTATTTTAATGTAAATAACAAATGTGGGGAGAGAGAGGGGAGGCCAAGATTTCCACTATGGTTCCTTACTGAGGGCATTTTTCACACTGCTTTATGGAATGGTGAAGTTATTCCCATGATGGACAGCACTGGACAGGACATGGCTGATGTGTGAGCTTCCAGTTTGACAGCTGTTGTTTGATTGAATTGGGCTTTCTAGAAGCCTGATCCAAAGCTTGCCCTGCAGTGATTTTTGTCAGATATTCATATTTCCTAACATTTAATATATTTTTTCCTCATTTATTTTGACTGTATTTTCATAGGTTTTTTTTTCTAGTTTTTGCTTTCTGTTATTTATGCCAGTCAGAACTTCAGCACCTCCCGTTATCCTCATATGGAGAGATTTACTGTTCCTGAAGAGAACTTAGTGTAATTTTTTATATATACACCCATGTAGGAATTTCTCTGATCACTGAAGCCTTGCATCTTCCAGACAATATTAAACTCCTCACAACCTGACATACACAATCAATATGTGTAATTTCAAGCAACATTTTCAGTAATGAGTGTTTATTCAATACAGAATGTACAGAAATGTTTCATCAGTCAGACTTTAGTCTTTTAACTTGCATATTTTAAATAAAATAGTTAATAAAAAGTGAATCTTGCTGATACCCTAAAGAGGGTCCATTTTATATGACCTTCTTCTCCACTGCATGTAAGATTTGATACAAGTCTCTTACAAGATTTGAGGCATTTCACATCTTTTAATAAAGAAATATGAATGAAAATTTAAAGGGCTCTCTAGAGAAACTGTTTCATCAATTAATCAGAATTTATCACCAATGAAAAACTTGATGTAAAATTGTTACTTAATCTTTATAAATGTATTTGATACAAAATGCCTATGCATGAAATGCATTTATATTTATTTAACATTGATTCTACATTTAGATTACATTTATTTTAGGATTCTGGAGTTATACAGAGTATAGTAATTGTTTTTTCTTTCAACCAGAGAAAAATATATATTGAAGGTGGCTGAGGTTGCCGAATTCCTTAGTTACACTTACTTATTTATTAAATGCATTCCCAACATGACTTGAGAATATAATAGTTAGAAAATAAAAAATAGTATTTGGCAACTTCAAATTTGTATGAGACCAGGAATGATTTACTGTAGCACTGAAACAATGCCAGTCACAGAGCCATCTAAATCCTTCCCTGCTTTTGTGTCATTCACAAGGAAAGCACTTATTATCTGTTTTCAATTTCTAGTCTGCATTCCTGCTCTGTACCCTCAGTTTGGATATAGAAGGTCTGGAAATATCCAATGGCAAATCTGAAGTTTCTTGAAGCTTACAGATTAATTTTTTAATTCCTCATAAATCAGTTAGTAATTATTAATATTACAGCATGAAACTAAGCATTAAGAGAATATCTAAATTATAAAATACAGGAAATTAGCTGGTACATGAGTTGCATTCTTTCTTTCAGGGTAGAAGGGCATAGCATGACTATCAAAGCTCAGTCATGTATGACCCCCAATGAGCACTGTGCCAAAGGCATGAACAGCTCTGCTGTGCTGTGGGGATGGAGCTGCTGGACAGGTAGCTGTGAGCAAAGGATGTTCCTTCAAAAGCTTTTAACTTAGCACCACCACGGGATATGTGGTTAATAACAAAAACAGCTGCATAGTCATTCTTGGATGCCATAATTAAACTGATAAATTTGCAGTGACAGATATCTGTGATGAAGGATTCTGCCATTAGTGGATTTTTTCTTTAGTGATCTTATGTATATCTATAGCATCTGGCTGAAGAATAAAGCTCCAAGCTTAAAATCCACTCGGCATTTTTTATGAAAGTAAAAAAGAGCTCTATTTTGATTTGGTACTTTGTTAGGAAATACTTTTGAACAGCAAAATTGGTAGTTTTTCCTACCTTTTTGGTAAACTGAATAGTTTTACAGCAAAAATCTGTGACCAGTGTTAGTTTTGTTATCACCAATCCCTGCAGCAAACATGCAACAATCCCTGTACAAACATAGAACAAGTTATTTTGAAGAAAAATTACTGCTGTGTATATGACATAAGTAATTGCTGGAAAAATCACTGAATACTTAGTGTTATGGCTTGGATAGGAATGTGATTTCTTTTATCTCCACAACTCAACTTTCATTTTAATGGATATAAAATTATCTGAAGCAAGAACCATGTCCATTATTATAAATTCTTTGATTATTTCCAGGTAATTTTCAGATGTCAGCTATATTTCCCAGCCCCTGTGTGAAAGTATGGTCCCAAACTATTTTGGGCAGAATTTTGAGGGCACAGAAGGCTGTGTTCAGTGTATGCAAGTTTTTGTTTCCACTGAACACTCTGAAAGCTCTTTGCTTGAGCAGTATTGAACTGCTGACTGCTGATCAGAGGGTCACATTCATCTCCTGTGTCCTGGAAGTTGTCCAGCTTCCGAACAGACACTCATAAATTCAGGGAGTCTGTTCTAATTCTGAGAGCAGCTGGAAACTGCAGTAGCAGATGAGAGCTTGGACTGGCTCATGGGGAAATAAGGTATGCAAAGGACAAACACATTAGTTTGAGATTACCTTAGTTAACCAAGTAAGGAAATGTTCCTTTCTCAGTTAGGATTGTCCACAGTGATGAGGGATTTTCCACAGTAAGGGTGACTGCTTTGGCTAATGGGCTCAATCAATGTTAATATCTGGATTTGGGTTCCTTGGGTTCTTTTCTTGGTTAAGAGTTTCTTCTGTTGCACAGGTAATTAGCAATTAATTTAATTGAAATAACAAATATAGTAAATGACTGTAGAATTGTTAACAAAACTATTTTAGCAGGTGCTTATATCTAGATTATGAACCATACATATTCTTTTCCTAATTGATGTATAAAGCAGATGGATGGATGGATGAATAGAGATTCAGGGGTTTTATTTTAAAATTTCCCTATTCTTTAGTGATAAATCAGTGCTGCTTTTGGAGAGCGTTTTTTCAGCTCTTTGAATTGCTTTCAACTCTTGTTCCTTATTGTCATGGATGAACGTGGTCTGTATTTTACAAATCTTTCTTTATTGGTGGTCATTACAAACTATTTTCACTTTCTTCTTGTTATGATATGTGACAAATTAGGAAAGTAAATGCCTTAGGCTAGATGGAAATCTGTAATAAGTCATCATACATACATCATAAATGCTGTGATCGTGGTTCAGAAACCCTGTGGAAATTCTGGCCTGAAGTGTTTTGGGAAATGTTTCCAAAATCTGCTGTGCTCTTTTCTTCTTCCAGATTAGTGGCTTCTCTCAAAATGCAGGTTAACTTTCTAATTCTTTTTCCCAGTTCTATGCTAAACTACTGATGTAATTCAAAATTCACTGTGCATGAAGGCAAAGCTTTTATTAATTATTTGTGTAAAAACATAACCAACAACTAAGCCATGAGATTACAAATGCCATAGTGTCATTCCTGTTTCCAAAACCAGTCACCCATACAATGGTGGTGTGGTGCCAGTTTCAGAGAACCTAATGTGAGGTGCAAACTGCAGAATCCAGGGGAGCAGGGCTCCAGGGCTCCAGCATTTCTGGGAGCCCAGGAGGTGCCTCTCTGGGTGATCACTCTTGGTCAATTCTCTGCTGTCCCTGAGCAGTGGGAGCTGCCACTCCCTGTGCTCTGGCTGTGCAGGTGACAGCCCCTCTCTCCATCTCTGTTTCCCAGCATCATCAGCAGTGCTGAAGTGCAGGATTCCTTCAGGCAGCTGTGCTCAGGAGGAGCTGGACAGTTGCTGGAGGTGCCTTCTGCCCATGGAGCAGCAGCAGGAAAATTCAGGTTCCCCTTTCCCTGGCAGCACCCCTGAGTGTGAGGCAGGGCTGTGTGCCACTGGAGTGTCAGGAAAGCAACACCAGTGCAACCATGGAAAGCTAATCATCAGGTTTGCCTGTGCTTCTGAGAGATTGCTTTGTAAGCAGTGTGACATCTTGCTGTGGGTGTTAGAATACTTGTGACAT
Source organism: Hypocryptadius cinnamomeus (assembly GCA_013400635.1). Classification (NCBI taxonomy): domain Eukaryota; kingdom Metazoa; phylum Chordata; class Aves; order Passeriformes; family Zosteropidae; genus Hypocryptadius; species Hypocryptadius cinnamomeus. The sequence goes on along the minus strand of VYZP01037101.1, from coordinate 6,596 downwards.
TCTGTAAGCCAAGAGTTCTGTCTGGGTGACACCATGACTAAAATGTTGTACCTCAGCCCTGCCCCTGATTGCCTGCACAAGTGCCTCTGTGTGTGTGGCTTTCAAACTCTTGTAGAAAAGTGCTTGGGCGCACAGATAAGAGAGAAATCTACTTTCTTTCCGTGGGATTCGATATTTGTTGCTAGTTTGGGCCTCAGTGTCTTCTAGTGTATAAAAATTATCTTTACATGGGGATAATTAGGAACATTTTTGTTGAAAAATTGAAATTTGTTTCTAAAAAAATGTTTTGACGGATGCTATACAGTGTGCAGAGTCAGGTCAGACTTGGTGAACAGATGTGCACTTTCTCTGAAAAAGAGAGTTTTTTGAAAAGTTTTGAACATTTGTTTTGTTCTATAGATGAGGCAAGATAAATTCATAGACAAGCACAGCAGGTTTTTTACCACAGTTTTGAACCTTGTGTGCACAAACCAGCATGTACTTCTGCATTTTTTTTCTCTTATAATATGTCTAACTTTACTGCATGTTTGTATGAATTTACATACATTTCATATACATATGGTCTGTCATTTAATTCTCAGCTGCGTCATTACACAAGAATGCCAAAGCTGATTCTAATTGTTCAGCAAACTAAAAGAATTTAGGGAGGTTGCCCAGAAATTCAACGTTTCTTAAATAAAATACATATGTATTTTAAACCTTTTAACAGACACGTTCTGTGCCATACCCCCTTTACTAATATTAAAATAAGGCTTATCAGCACAAGCTGCATAAGGTTGTGCTGCTGGAGCCAAATCCTGGGATCAGCATCCAGGCCACGAGCCTGCAATCAGTTACACTTATGTTGAACTTCATGCACATTTGTCATTCTTTTGAAATCAGCAGGATTATTCACCTCCATAAGACAAGTATGTGTGGAACCGATTCCGTGAGCAGACCCTCCATTTTTATTTGCTTTGTTATGAATCTCAGAGCAGGAAGAAAAAAAAACCCAACAATCTGCATTAGGAGCAGAGAATTTAGCTCCTAGGGATCACACTGGAGACAAAACTGTGGCACTCAGGCTGCTGGTGTCAGTGAAGAAGAAAGGGATCACACAGCCGACACGCATGGCCAGTGGTGGGAGGTGTGTGCTGGGGATAAAAGAGATTATGGGAACAGGAGAGCTGAAAGTTACTCCATTGGTTCCCTGGCTGAGCTGAACCTTTTGAGCGCCTGTGAAAAATCACAAGCACATCACAAAATGGTAGGAATGGCAGGGAAACAGTAGAAGTGTAGAAGGAAGGATTATAAAGGTTTTTTTTTTAGTTTTCAAGTTCATAACATCTGTATCTAGTAAATATTTTGATCCCTGAGTTTCTCAAGCAGTTTAATTGAACCTGCAGAAGGATGTTTTTTGGCTCATCCTAAATGGTAATATTAATATAATGTAGGAAACATTTTATCTTCCCTAGACACTTATTTTTTTACATCACTTCTGGAAGTGCTGTATGTATTTTCAAAGTCATGTGCAGTAGTTTTAGAATCTTTTGTTATCTCTGCAGTATTTAGCAATAAAATTTTAAATGCATATGCAAGTATGATATTAATGACCTAATTTCCTTTGATCCTTGAGGAATTTTTGTTTGCATATTTGGGATTGAGTCTTTTCATAATAACATGCCAACCCTCCCTTCACTGCCCAAATGAAAGTCCAATAGCAGCTCTGAGGAGGTTGGACAGGCTAAATGAAATCTTGTTGCATTGGATGGACGTAACTGCTGCAGGTAATTAATGCTTTTCATTTTGAAGAATGAGTTCAAGCACTTGAGGGAAGTTGGAACAATATTTTAGGTTTTATTCCAACTAGTAATGTAGAAAGGAAATGAAATAAGACTAATTTTATTTTCCATTTTTGCTGTCTCTCCTCTCTCTCTGTTCTTTCTCTTGTTGAAAAACTATTGTCATTTATGTCATTAAAACACAGAATTATTGCCCCCAGACTTTCAGTGAACCACAGCTGTTGACCTTTTTTGTCAAAAGCTTTGAATACAAAGCTACATTGGGAACATTTGTAGCCTGTGGACCATGACAGTACTGTAGACTTCTCTCCTGGCCTAACAGAAGAGAGTGCCAGAGGGTGTGCTCACATAGTGACTACATTATTTTCTGGCAATTGTGGTAAAGATTTCCTTGCTTTGGGTTTTTCTGCCTCCTCTCAAGTGTACAGTCATCCTTCAAACCTATTATACCACCTTCTGAATGCTGTGGCTTTGTCCCTTAGGCTACATAATCCATTGTGTAAAATGTTTACCAGTCCTGTACAGATATTAAATTAAGCATTGCAGCTTAATATGAAGTGTATAGATACTTGAAGCTGGATTTAAAAGACGTCTTGATTTCCTTCCTGTGTAACAGTATATTACATTGAATGGGAAAGAGAGTTAAAAATTAACCTTTTATAGTACAAAGAGTGCTAATTTTCAGTGAAGACCTATGAATAATAAAGTAAAAAACAGTGAATACTAAGCATGTGAAAAATCCAAGATGTCTTCACTGAAATATGCCATAAACTATTTTATTTTTCTGGCTGAATAAAATAAGCACTTGTGAGCAGTGCACACCAGCTGCTGCATCTGTAGGGAAACCAAGTACTTTCCCACAGTACATGCTGTATATTTCATTCTTGCAGCATTTTATTTTGACAGGTAATCATCATTCTTCTGCATATGAAGATAAAATTTGGAGGATAAGTAAAAAGTAAAGGCAATATTCTGTGTGTTTCACAGTTTCTGTGAATTTAAGTAGAGTCATATTTTTATTGACAAATATGAGCACATATAAAGCTCTCATAAATACATAGTCTACATGTAGCATGAAATGTCAGGTTTGAACCTAATTTCTTCCTTCTCTGTGCAGCTGATATTAGTCTTTCTCTTGTGAGTGTATGAGGGAAGCAGAAAGGGTGGTAGTGGAAGGGAATTCTGCTTTTTTTCTTAGGCTAATTTTCTCAGTGAAACTTGATCTGTCTTGGTTACATTTATGAGACTTTGTGAACAGAGAAGGAGCAATGTGATGTGAATGCAAAAGTCATGCATTTTCAATGCAATTCATTAGATTTCACTGCAACTTATATACAAAAAAAAACCCCAAACCAAATCCTTTCATAACTGAGGTTTCTAAGCATTACCATAATTGTAAGCATACACTTATTCTAAATAGTCTACCCTTAGAGAATAAACAGGTACATTTTTTTTGAATCCACAGTCAAGTCCACTTAGAGGTGCAAGGAACAGAAATTGTACTTGCAATTCAACTGGTATTTTGAAATTATTCTGGCAGAAAAGAGGCTGCCTTTCAGAAAACTGTTTTCTATACACTTCCCCCTCCCATCCCCCCTTTTCTATAATGGGACAATACACTTCTTTCAGCTGAGCCTCGAAGTTCTTGAATATCCTGAAAATCAAAATCGGGATTAATGCTGGAAATGTATGCACGTATCCCAGAAAGTTTAACCTGTGACCCACAGGCTTTTGGTCACCCCATATCCCAGGAAACAATGCTAGGCACATCAGGCCACAGTGATTAAACAGGAATGCAGGCTCCTCTGCCTTAGGTAAAAGCAAAGAACTCTAGCAATGTCCAAAAGACTTTGTAGCAAAAAGGATGAAGAGCAGCAACAGGCACTAAAAACATGATTTAAGACCATTTCATCCAACAACCTCTTCTAAATTTACAGCAATTTTACTGGAAGACCTGAATGTTTGAAATGTCTATAGCTATTTATAATTCTGTTCTACTCCTATAGAGGAATATAGTAGTTAAGAAGGTAAATGACATCAGATTGCTCAAGGGTGTGTGATAGGGTGTGGATCTCTTCTGAGGATGCACTTCAAAGCCCAGGGATGAGCAAGGGTTCCTCAGTGCTGAAGACTGTGGTGGGAAAAGGGAATAGGTGCATCAGGACATTGGCTCCTGACACTAATTCTGAATAAAGCACTTTTGCTGAGTCAGATTTGTGGCAGTATTTGAGCAGAAAAAGTACATTGTTTCCACTCAAATCCATCTTCTTTTCCTAATTTAATAGACTGTTATACTAATAAGAGGTACAAATTACTTCCTTTTCTTGTGATAGCTGACATAGTATATCTATTTTATTTTCATTGTAATTTCAGGGAGAATGGCACAAACCCCACTACAGGAAAGGAATAAAATGCTAGTTGTATATATGAATTTACCTGTAGATTCTTTGTAATATACTAGGACACAAAGGGAGGATATATTCAGATTCATAATATGAGCAAAAGAACATTTTTTGAGCACATTAGATGCAAAAACATTGGAAACTATTTGTCTGATTTAATTGTAATCTTTTGCCAAAAACATTAACGCATTACCTTTGAAGAGTAATTGGTATAAAGAATATCCTCAAAGAGGAGCATTTCCACATGCCTAGGCTTTATTTTGCCCTCATTAAACTTTACTCTGAGTTGAATATTTCCTGTCTATAGCATAAGGATTATTCTTGTTCTGCAAACATCTTAACTTATTAGTTTTGTCACATTGTGTTCTCTGATGCCTTTTCCAGATGTAAATCAGTTAAGGACAATCAAAGGGAATGTTTAAGCCCTTTAATGTTTTCAGGTTTGCCCTTCTCCTTTGTTTAACCAGACAGGTTGGAAACTCATTCTGGTCAGCCTGTTCATCAGGTGAAATGGGCACATTTTTAAGCATTAATTGCTTTCAGGCTGAATAGGAATATGTACAATATGTACAGTGCAACTGAAGTTCAACACAACCATGAAATAAGGACTGATGAATGCTAAGAATGGAAGGAACCTTGGGCAGTACTGTCATCTACATTACTTTTAGTCCCAGCTTTGACTGAAGGACTCACTTAAGGAAATCCTGGTAGTTTAGCATCATCTTTATGCATTTTTGTGCGACCCTGGCTTGCAGTCTTTCTCTGCAACTTTGAATTGATACTTCTTTTGAGTTAGGCATTAGCTGTATGTACATCAAGATGAATCCTTGGTCATTAGATGCTCAACCTGGATAAAATCAAGTCTTGATGTTTTTATCGATTTGTATCGTAGTCAAATGAACTGATGCCATTGTCTATGAACTGGATTTATTTCCCCATGAGCTCAAGATCAACCAGATCCTTAGAAGTCAAGATGATGTCACAAAATGGAAGATATATGAAAATTAAAGTCTAGACTTACTATCTCTCTTTCTTCCCTCTCCCTCCCCTCAACATCCTCTTTTCCCTGCCCACATTATCTCATGAACTTTGCTTCTCACCATAAATTTGTCTGATAATGACATTTCCAAGATAGTAAGTCTAGACTTCTGGAAACTCTGGAGACAAATGAAAAAGTCATTGAGGTGGTTCTTAAGTGTCTTGGGCAGTGTTCCCAAGGCACCTTTGACAATCAGTGTTACTTTCCCATTTCCACTCTAGAGTTAGAGGTCTTCTCCATTAGCTTCTGCCTGAAGCTGACCCTATGGACCAGCCAAAGCCTCTGAAGGGGAATTTGTGGCTGTGTGATCCAGCAGGACATTTCCTTAACTTCTCATGGCCTCTATAGTCACAACAACTCTTAAGAATCTTTCAATTTTTATTTTTTTTTTGTTTGACCTATAGGTTCCCATTGCTGGGGAATAATCCTGGCCACACAAAGCCTGCTAAAGGACATTGGCTGGTTTTGCCTGCCATTGATCAGTCAGCAGCAGCAGGTGTTAGACACTCTGCACATGATGTACAACCTCTGCTGTGAAAGAAAATTTACCTGTTGTTATCTGGGGGACCTGAATTTGATGGGTTTGGACACTCTTGTGCAGCCATAATGAATGCTTTGGCTGGTACTTAGCAGGATTTTATTTGGGGTTTAGTTGTTTTTACTTGTTTCATAACAGCTTGTAAAGTGCTGACAAAAGCCAAAGGAGCAGAATTGCACGAGGGGAGATCGATTTTGGTAAGACAGGAGCCCAAGGGCCACAAGAAGGAGTCAGGCTGCCTGCAGACATACAATGTGCAAGCTCATTAAAAATATCTCCCTTGTTAATGTCTTTTATCACTTACTGCTAATGAGCCTTAGACAGAGCTTTGAGGGATGTCATATTTTTTTTAAAGGAAGAGTTTTATCTGACAGTTAGTGGGTTTGAAAGTTATAGCAGAGGATCTCAAAGCCTTGGCTAGGTTTCCCTTTTTTCACAGATATTATATTGCTTTGTGATTAAATAATGTCTAGAGATGAATATTCCGAGAGGTCAAGTCTTCCAGGTATCAGATATTTTCTGCCCACTAAAGAATTTAATTTTTGGGACATGAAGCACTGCACACAGCAAGTGTGGCAAATGTCACATTTCCTTTTGTGAACTGGAATTGATTATATAAATAAGAGTTAATATAATAACTCTTTGGATGTATATTTCCATCCATTCTAAAAACTGCTAATTGCCAATGACTACGTGTTTAGAAGTATAAAACTGGGTAATGTAATGATTTCTTCTTTTCAAAACCTATCAGCTCAAATGATTTAACAAAGTTTTCAACTCTACTGTGCTTTTTTTCCAGTAAGTGTCCACTATATATTACCTATGTTACACATAGT
>VYZP01037099.1:6069-26186 GCA_013400635.1 Hypocryptadius cinnamomeus | reverse complement strand
AGCAGTCCTGAAAAAAGCTTTGTATTCCTCTTCAGTAGGGCAGAAACAGGGTTGGGTGATTTCACTGTATGTTCAGCATTTTGGTGTCATTCTTACAAGCACCTTGACTCAATCTATCCATCCTCCAAAGAATGTAGATCAATCTGCACTAACTAAAACTGCAAAAAACAGATTGTTAAAATAAAGAAACATGGGGAAGCAAAACTAGGGTAGAAATGTAGACTACAACTTCCTTTAAGTGTATCTGACAGATTGAGAAAGCACAAGTAGGTTGTAGCGAAGCAAGGAAGTGAATAAGCAAATGAACAGAAACTGATAGGAACCAGGCTCGCTCATTTTGACTGGCACGGCTGTCTGTCAGAAGCAAATTAAAAACAGTACTTCACTTGGAAATGGTGCAGCTGACAGCACAAAAAAAGCTTCAACTATCAGATGCCAGCTCTTAGAAATAACATTAAATAAATACGCCCTATTAGAATTTCGTTTCTTTGATGCTTACTTGACGAAACTGGATGCATTTCTCAGGACAGCAGTTAATTTTGTTAGCACCCATTTCTTTAGCAAGAGAAATATAGGGATTTTCCACCAAAAAGAGCTAGTAGAAAGCTGTAGGCACAAAGATCATTCTAGGCAATATGACAGCTATATTTACATATTGTCTACTACAGATAAAATAGTGTTAAGGCATTTTAAAAGGCAAAGTAAAAAACTTTGGATCAGAAAGATTTTCTTAATGAGACCCCAAAGGATATTGAGTAGCTGTTGTTTATTTTTCAAAAATAGCTGTAGTTTTTTTTTTTAATCATATGTACACCCATACAGAGGATATTTCAGATTTTTAGTAATAGTCAAGTGCATTTGTAACTTCTGCTTTGCACTTTATTATTGAAATTGCTTTCTTTTAGCTTTAAATCAGAAATGTTCTTCAAATATTTTTTTATTTCCAGAAACATTTGTATAAAAATTGATTAATGTAATTCAAATAGTGCATGTGCTCTTAAAGGTGAGCTAACTGTCTGTACAGAGAGAACAAGAACCACTGAGAGCCCTACTGTCCTCTCTTTATCTACTCTAAACAAACAAAAACCTAAAGCTATATCTAAATAAAAGCTGATGTCATAAGTGAAAATATCAATTTGCAATTTCCTTCAGCTCCTTCACTTTCTATTACTGTAAGCAGAATACTTGCTAGACATGATTATTCTTGAACTTTAACCCAAAGCTTTATCATGTTTGTGAAAGACACACTAATTTCAGTTTATTAAAATATGAACCTTTATACTGTGTGTATTGCACAAATTGATGTTATACAAAAATATCCAGAGGCAGCAGAGTAGACAAAAATGTATGAGGTTAATCAAGTAATTAAGTTTTAAAAAATAAAAGGAGCATGCTCTAGAGAAACCATTCAACAGTGAAAACCATTAAGTGCTGATACTACAAGGCTTGGTAACTTCTTCACCTTTTACAGGTACAGTGAACAGCTGGATTAATTCCAATAGTTATAACAGATAACTGTGATTTTACTCTTGCTAGGATATTTCTGGACAAAGCAGCTCAATTTTCTGCATTTGTTTTACATATTTTATCTATTCATCTACATTCGGTGGAACACTAGGTATTATGGTGTTTATCCACTTCTTAGAAGGAAAAAAATATCAATCTTTACAAAAATCACCAGAAAACACTTTACTGTGTAAGAAAAATAAAGACATCTACAAAATATTAGGAGTCAATCTACAATCCATGCTTTCACTACAAGCACCTCCTGCTCAAGCAATGGTAACAGTAAATGTTAATTTACTGCTAACAGGAATTTAGAAGCCTGTATAATGAGTATGAAAATAAAATAAGTGTCCTATTTATCAAGTAAGAAGGCAAAAAATCTTACAAAACCAAAGAATATAATTCCAATGTGACAGACTGTGTTTTCGTTTGTTTCGAGATTTTACCAGGGTGGGCACTACACCTCACTTCAGATTGCTGTTCTCTTCACTCTTCCTCAGGCAGCAAAGACAGTTCAGGAAGTACAAATTCATGGCTTAAATTCTGCAGGGCTGGAGCAAGGTGGTCTGCAGTCTCTCACTCCCACATGGCCCTTATAGATTTTGACATAAATGATGAGAAATGATGGGTGTAATTTCTTTTCTTTCACAATAAGATTAAATCAGAAGTGATCTAATGACATTAGTAGACTTCTAACAGAATAAAAGAATTCAAGCTAAACAAAAATTCAGCTCTATTGTTTCATTATGGAAACAAAATTTTCAGGAAAGCAAAACAAGAAAGCCATGAAGTGTTTTATTTGCCAGTGAGAGGGTCTAAACTAAATATTTTCTTACAAGCTTCATCATATCTCTAGAAAATGAGTTGGGGGAAGTGAACAACTTCAAATAAGTCTGTATTAAAATACAAAGAACTGACAGACTTAAATGGTCATCTCCCATAATACTTTTACATACAAAATGGATTTAAAATGAAAAAATTTGGAAATCCTATCTTGTATAACTTAAATGAAAGTAAAATAAAAATATTAAACTAGAATTTACTTGATTTAAAACTTATTTGGAGCACTGGAATAAATATATAACTTCTTGTGTAGAAAAAATTCTTGTTAAACATGAACATGTCTTTCACAATATCTTTTATTTTTCAGAATAATCCCATTATCATCTCAGGTAGATCTCTACAGAAGTTCTATTCTCATTTTCTAGAGAGAGAAACATCAACTATAAGTGCTCCTTCTTTACATATAGCATTAGGAGGAAAGACCTTTTGATATTTCATTTTACACTAGCACAGACATTCTAGGCACCAGTACTACAAACCAGTAATAGAGTCACTGTACAGTCAGGCACTGGAAATTTTTAACCAGCCACTGAAACAGTCCAAATATTAACCTGTGAGAAGGTAAAAGCTCTCTATATCCTCCAGAAATATGTGTCTGACATTGACAGGAAGAAGTTCAGAACAAAGTTGTAATAAAATTACTGGCTTTTGAATTAATACAATATTTTTTTAATGTATAATTTATTCAGATTTGGGGGCAGCAAATCTTTCCAGAAGAGTGGGCTTTGATCATGAAAGTGGACCATCACAGTCATTTGGGGATATTACACATGTTAGCATGTTAAAATATTTCTTTTGTAGCAATTTTTACCAGGACTAGAGGGGAGACATAAGAAAGAGGACAGCTGTTTTATTTTTCAATACAATGCAAATCAAAGATGAAAGTTACAGCAATCCAAGAGAAAAAAATTCTAACCAATAGTAGAATGTAGGTCCTTATGAATACTGGGCTAATATTAGCAACTAAGTAGTACAAAATATGTGAATATTTAATATTCCTACATAATAGCCCTAGTCCTGATAGATTCATTTCTCTTCTGAGAGAATGAAATGTCCTTCTAAATATAGCATTGCTTAAAAATAAGAATGCTAGGTAGGCATTCAGAAAATTGCTACTAGCATGGCAATATTTTTAATTGCTACATTTCTCAGTCATTTTTTTTAATTCAATTAAGCCAATGAGGCTACATCTCAAATGCACAAGTAAGTCTGCAAGCCTGCAACTTAGGAGAATCAATTACTTTTATTGCAATTATAGAAAACATTAAATGCTTTGATGCAAGGTCTATCTTTTTCTTATGTGTTGGCATAGACAGTAGCAATGATAAGTTCACACTTTGTATTTCTCTACGTAATCTTAGAAACTTTCAGTAGTTAATGAATTCATGACCCTAGCATATTGAAAGTCAGTCATAATTTTTGTAATCTACAAGATCTCTATTTAAAATTATGTTTCAGTAACAGATTAAATTAGAACAAAACTATTTCTGTGTCCTCTTTTTAAAAATATTGATGTAGCCTATATTTCAAGTAAATTGCAAACTTAGACCCAAAGCCATCACATAGTTTAAATAATATCTTCCCACACAAAATCTGAAATACTAGGAGTGAAGCAGCTCTCCCATTATTTTACACAACAAAAAGACTGTCCAGTCACCTGTGAAAATACAAGTGTGCATGTATGCAGCAATTACAACTACAGCCTTTGCTACACACCTTTCATTATTTATGTTCCAGATCACACTGGAAAATGCAACAACACAGCTTTACAGAGCTCATGCACTTAACCAGAGTCATCTGAGGTATTTCATCTTGCCTTTTTGTCTTCATTCTATGAGCTGAACTAACTTATGTCTGAAAATCAGAGCTTCAGAAGTGTTAAAGAAAACCTGCTGTTTAATATGGAGACACGAAACCTAGTTCTATCTAAAGTAACAACACTAATGACTTTCCAACTCCAGTTATTCAGCAGAAAAATTTTATGAGCATTTTGTTTTCTTCACCAAAAATTTTTTCAACACTAATTTTGGTGGCATTGATTCACAGACCTTAAACAGCAACTTCAAAATCAAAAATTAGTTTGTACATGTTTGTCCGCTGGTTTCTCAACATAACCAGTCTTTGCAGACTGTGGAAATAGTGGTGGAATAATTCCACTGCTCTCAGAGACTCCAAAAGTACTGTAGCTAATCTCTCTCAGCCCCTGAGCTGTGCTAGCTCAGCATTTTGTAGGACTGTTCAGTAAATCAGATGAGTTCCTTTCTGTAGCTTAAAAGATGCTCTGCCAAAGTGATGAAGGGGGAAAATATTTTTTTCGTTAGTTTAACCTCCCTGAAATAGTTTCACTAGGCATTTCAACAGATACTTGCACCAGGGCCATAATGGTGTCATGGAGGCAGGAAGGAGCAGCTGGGCTGGCAATGGAGCTGCGGGTGCTGCACTGACAGCACGGAATTGCCTGGGGCTCTGGAGCTGAATTTAGCCTCTCAGATCTGCCTTCTAGAGAAGCCTGTCTTTCTTACTGTATTGATTCCACAGGGACCCAGGAAGAGTAGTATTTCTATGCTCAAGTTAGACTTTGCAAATATATTTGCTAAATAAATATTGTGGTGGATTAACCTCGGATGGTTGCCAGACACCCAACAAGTTATTCTTTCATTCCCCTTCCTCAGCAGGACAGGGCAGAGAATATGATGGAAAAGCTCATAGGTCAAGATAAGGACAGAGAGACCACTCACCAGTTACCAAACTCTAATTTTGGAAGATTAATTCAAATTATTGCCACTTAATAACAGGGTAGGACAGTGAAAAAAAAAAAATCTAAAAACACTTTTCCCCCTGCCTCTTCCTTCTTTTCAGGCTCAGCTTCACTTATGAACCTTCTGTCTCCACACTTGGAGCAGTGCAGGTGGAGGGGGCAGGGACATCGTGGTCAGTTGAGAGCTCTTCACCTCTGTGACTCCTTTTTTCCTCATACTTGTCTCCTGCTTCAATGTGGAGTCCTTCCCATGGGATATAGTCCTTACTGAACTGCTCCAACATGGTCCTTCCCACAGCCTACAGTTCTTCAAGAACTGCTCCAGGTCTCTTCCACGGATGTTCCTTCAGGAACATCCTGCTCCAGCATGGGGCCCCTGGAGAATCAGAAGTCTTGCCCAAAAACCTGCTTCAGTGCAGGTTCCTCTCTCCATGGGCTGCAGTACCTGCCAGTACCTGCTCCAGATTGGGCTGTCCATGAGGTCCCAGCTTCATACAAGGCACATCCACCTGCCCTGGCATGAGGTCCTCCACAGGCTACAGGGACACAGCTGCCTCACCACGCTCTTCATCACGGGCTGTAGGGCAATGCTCTGCTCTGGTGCCTGGAGGCACCTCCTGCCCCTCCTTCCTCACTGACTTTGGCATCCTCAGGGCTGTTTCTCCCATATTTTTCTCACTCCCTCTCTCTCAAAGGATTGTTTATCTTCTCTTACACATTATGCACAGAGATAATGTGTGACTGTCCAGCAGTGTCAGTGATAGACAATATAGCCAGTGGCAGATCCATTTGGGAACTGGGGGAAGCCAGTTTTTCTGACATGAGGATGGGTCTTGGTGTCTTCTGCCACCCCTGCAGCTTCACCCCAACACCTGGACATGTCATGCAGCATGTGAACTTCCTTCACACCAGAAGAAATGATACCAGTTTTAGTTATGAATCTAGTGAGTTACATGCTTCCATATAAGTTTTTATGTAAGTCTCTGTATATTATGGCAATATAAACTTAATTATGAATTAAAAGGCAAAGAATAGTTGAGTTGGCGGGCATCAGTTCAATAACTCCTTTCCTTCCATTGTTTCACATACTGAGAAAATTTTTGAAGAAAATCTTTATTAAACTGAAACTAAGGGTAGAATACATTTTGGTGATGTAATTACAAAAACTATTATGCAGATGTTCAAACAGTCCCTAAAAAGACACTAACGATGTCCAAACATACCAAGCAATAGAAAGGCACAGTAGAGTTTAAATCTTCTTCCACACCCTAATACCATTCAGGAACTAAGTAAAATATACTAATGTCCAAGAGAGAGGATTTTAAAGGGCAATTTCCCTCTTTTAACACAAACCAACATCTTTCTTTTGGGCAGCTTTACTGAAAATCCATCAGTTTCAATGGCAGGCAAGAGCTGTTTTAAAATAGGTCATCATGCTTATTCTTACTCATGTTAGGACCAGCAGTCCCTTTGAAATACAAATTTTTTGTGGATTACTATAATAAAACATTCCTAAGCGCTTATCAAAGAAAAACCTTCTGGCTATGAAGAGTGACAAAACATGTTACCAATTCTAAACTGGTCTTTCTTATTTAACCTAAAAATAAAATTAGGTGTATATCATTAATTATTTCAATAATAACAAGAAAAAAAATTGGTGCTTTTACTTATTATAATGACCACATGATCAATACCTATTGAACTATGACCAAGTTTCCATAGTGAAACTGCAGATACAGTAAATGATTTTTGATTATTGAAGTTTTATTAGGAAAAATTATAAATCTAAAGAAAGGCACTATTTTAACCCATATTCCTTTCAATAAACAAACTTCTTACTTGTAACTAACTGGTCTTACTTAATTAAGAAATAGTTATTTATATCTGAGACATTAAGTTAGGACACGGTGTTGTCATTAACTAATTCTATTCTATTTATCATTCTTCTTTGTGCAGAACAAATATGACCATTCATACTAAAAGTTAAAAATGCAACTAAATGTTTATTTTGTCTTTCTCCAAATAAAACCTTCTTCTATACATGAGAATATCTGTGTTATAGAAAGCTCAGGAATATATAACTCAAACCAAACTTTAGACAAGAACACTCTGCAAATACAGCAGAAGACAAGCTCATGTAAACTCTACAAAGTAGCTAAAAACACTTATTTTCCAACCATGTCTAAATAAATTCAAAATACATAAATGTACATCAGTGCTCAGGTATAGCATATTAAATTTCATTCAGCTTTGGTCACCTGCATTTTCAGATATCAAGCAGACAGAATTCAAGTCTTTCAAATAACAAGTACTTGCTCTGTACTCTACCCTGAAAGCACCTTTTCTTGGCCCAGTGCCTTCAGAGCATCCTCTACAGAAATTTTTCAGATGAAACATAAACAGGGCAGGAAAAAAATAGATTGGATTTTTTATACATATTTTTAAACTTGGAAGATACAGTTTTTTAAGAATAATATGGATACTAGGTAAAAATACAGTTTTCTTTCAATCATATTGGGATTTTGCTTAACTTTAAAATCTGGTGGAATCTTTGGTAAAGTTCCACAAAGAAATTAGAATTACTGCTTCACTTGAAATGTCTTCTGATGTAATATGTATTAGCACGGAAGTAATATCAACACTTCAGAAATATTTACTATTCACTTAAACTTAGCTTGTCAGACTTACTACATATTTGTAAATCAGACTATCATCAAAATATCAACAGGCATAACCTTACTACCAATCCAAAAAGCTAATACATTAATAAAAACCAGAACAAGCTGTTTCATTATATCCATAGAATAAAATTAAGTTCTTAATTTTAAATAGTTCATAGTGTTTGCTGTGATATTTCATCACTTGATTACTGCAGTGTTACAAGTAGTTTGAAAAAATATGATATTTTCCTGAAGCATTTTAACTTTAGTAAAAAACACGTGTTTGATAAAAGCTTAATCCTCAGCCTTCTAAAAGTGGCAGTGATGTTATTTTTCTAGCTGTTAGATAATACATGGTTCAGCTGTCACTTACTGTGCAGCAGTCGGTTACACAGAATGAAATGAATCATAATCGCAATGACTAGCCAAATTAATGAAAGCATGCTGAATCAAAACTCATGCTCCCAAACTGTCTTAGGGCCTGATTCAGCAAAAATATATTTGATTTAAATACCATACAGCATATTCCATAGATACCTGTTTATCAAGACTTTCAAAGCCAGAAAATGCTGAATCCAGAATGCATAGCAGGACAACTGTATGTTTTTAACAGACTACCATCAAAAGTGACCTATCGACTTGTAAATACACAGCAGCTAAACAAATCCCATTAAAACAATACATAGCAAAGGAGAGATGGTGTGTGGGTTAAGGAAGGAAACTATCAAACTGCGTTTATAGAGCTTTCTTTGGGTCTTAATGTTACATTGTTTTAATCCTACAAGTAGTAGACAAATCCTGTTTGTGACTTCCCATCTAGCAATCTTACTAGCTTAATGTATGAAATTCAACCTTAAAATATCTGTTAGTCATTCTTATTGGGGAATAGCATAGGAAGGTTTTCTTTGCAATGTTCTTTTGATGATGGGCATCCTTAATCCCACATGCTGGAAAGATTTTATATTCCAAGGTCTTCTTTTAGAACTCAAAGACTTTCTGAATTCAGTATAAAAAATACACCAAATCCTAAGAATAACCATGGACTAGAAGGGAAGCATACTCAGGTTCCCAGAAGTGAGTCTCAAATAGTAAAGTTTTGGATAAATAAGCATATCCTAATTAATAATTGATAGAAATAGAAGCAAAATATGCAAATTCACAAACAGCTTCTAGGGAACCATAAACATCAGTGTCAGCTGGCAAAGTGTCCACGGTATTCTTACAAGGCCAAATAGTGGAGAGTTACTCTCAAAGGCAGAACTCTGCAAGGCAGACTCAACTTACCTAGTTCCAGAAGTCTGTGACATAGACCCCTACATCTGACATATTCACTCTGTCTTCTTTTTAAGTCCACAGCCAGAAATAGGCTCTGCAATTCATCTGGCCTATTTGAAATGTCTAATTTAAGATGAGATGGATCACATCCTAAAGGCACCTCTTTATTTCCATTTGCTTCAAATTGAACCTAAATTATTTTAGAAATGGATGTCTTCCTCTGTAGGTATTCAGATCTGGTCAGAAGAATCCCAAAGAATTTCTGGGCTCAAATAGTGTAATCCAAGCTCTAAATGATGTAATGTGGGAATTAAAAAGATACCAAAACTGAGGCAATGATGTTCATTAACCAAACAGTTCTATGTGTGCTGAATTTAAAGTCTGATTTTGTGAGGACTCATACCTCATGATGGATTTATTTTGATGCCAGTGTTGGTTCTCCCCTATAAGAACTCCTCGGTACATAGGGTGGTATGAGCAGACTTTTTCAACCAGGAGTATGGACAATCACTTTCACTACACATCTTCTTATTTTAATTAAACCCCTAATAATTATGTATTTTTGGGACCTCAAATTTTTGTCAAATTTTTTGTAAGTCAACCAACATCTTGCACCTACTGAATAAATATGGCAGCAGATGCAACTGTTTCCCTTAAAATAATATAGCATTTGTGTATTTCCAAGTTGGTTAAAGACCTCCTTTATCAGGAAGAGATTTGAACACAGCTCTCGCTTCCCAAATGAACAAGTTATGGGTAAAAGTGGAAAAGTTTATTCTGCATCCTAACAATGAAGGCATACAAGCATGCAGTCAGAAATGAGAATGGACAGGCAAGAGGAAGTCAAAATATCTCTGTGATTAGGATACTCTCTCTCCAGAGGCAAGTCCTCATTCCTGCTCCAAGGGCTGCTGTGCATTTTATTTAAGCACTTGAATGCAAAATTCATAAGAGGTATCTAATATAGACAGAATATAACTCAATGGCACTAAAGACAAACACTGCATAGCTGAGGTAAACAAATTCAAAATACAAAATGAGAAATTACTGATTTGACAAGAGTTCTTCAGAAAAGCATGGTGAAGGGATAGTAGATCACAAGCTGACCATGAATCCGTAAGTGCTATACCACAACAAAAACCCCCAAACACACATGACATTGTCTATACAAGGAAAGAGTTCTGTGCAAGACAGTTTTATCCTTATGCTCTCCCCATACTTTTGGAATATGTGTCTGGGTTTGGACACCGTATTTAAAAAAAAAAAATCAGTCAAAAAGTATATATAAAGACCAGCAGCAAGAATGGTCAGAAGTCTAGAAAATATGACCTGTTGAATCCACAGAAAGGAGTGATGAAAATGCACAGGAGGAGATATGATCACATTTGTGAAATACATAAAAGGTTGCTGCAAACAGAAAAATAACAGATGTATTGCATTTCCATTGTAGACAGTAGCAAATGGCAGAAAAGAGATTTAGGTTTAACAGTAAGGGGGAAATTCTAGTGGGAAGGATAAGGACTTTGGGCAACTGAGACAAATTATCTAGGGAATTGAAGAAATCTCCATGCCTGGTTGAGTCAGTAGTGGAGTCATTATTCTCATACCTTTCAGTAGTAATCATTTGAAAAAACGTAAAAATTTTCATACTGTATGCAAGAGCTTTACCCTAAGATCTGCTTGGCCCACTCTTCACTTTATGCTACATTGGCAACACAGCACTTGCAGAGATGATTAGCTTGAATTCAGTGCATTGTCTGCTGTGTGCCCTTGCCTCAGCCAGGAAGGCTATTTATTTCACTGGTAAGGTGGAGTCTCACAATTGCAAATCACTAGTTTATACAAATAAGTGTCAGAAACTGCTATCTTAAGAGCTGGTCATGCCTTGAGGTAAAGGATGAATTTGAAGACCTGTTGAGGCCACAACCAGCAATGTTTTCTATTATTCTGTGTGTTCTCTGGGCTTTAAACAGCTTTAAAATCATTTCTTCTCATTCATCCTTTCTGTAATCAGAAAAATGTATGAATGCACCAAGAGTTAGATAAACACTATATGGAAAAAGATTTCTTGCTAACACACTGGAGTACACATTTCTGAAAAGTTATACGAAAGATGGCTGTGAACCACAAAACAGGTTAACTGCTTCTAACTCACAATTTTATTTAAAGGTGAAAAAATTTTATGTCCTTCATATGCTTAAGATAGTACACATTCTATACTAAGTCTGCCCTCAAAAATACACAGAACCAAAATGCCACGTTACATCGAATACCTAGTAATGTTATGACCCGTCAAATATTCTGAGTACAAATACAATATTATATTTGCTGTAAGAAATGATTCACCTTAAAAATATTAATGTCAAATAAAGAATAGGTCATCAGGAAGTACTTAAGCAACTTCATATGAGATTTAAAAAGAAAGAACCAACCCCATAGAGACAGTAAACAAAGAAAATAATAGGTTTTATGTGTTGTTTAAAGTTTAAAGATTTTTTATGAATTTTCAAAATAGAAGCACTCAGACTTGTTTGAAACACGAGTTCAACTCTTGCTAACTCCTACTAGAACAAACAGGATATCTCACTATATTTTTAATAAAAAGTTTAAAGTTCAATTCAAAGATATTCTTTATGGCCTCACATCAAAACTTAGAAACTCCTAAAGACACAGATACATAGTCAACTATTATGACTATTACTTTTCCTCTATCAAAATGCATGAGTTTGATTTCTTTGTCAAAATGCAACTGAGATCACTCTGCAAGCATGTAATGTGATGACAGCTGATACTTAAATTCAAGACTATAAAAACACTGTCTTCCACCTTCAGTGACAGAAACCAGCAGAAATTGCTCTGAACTCTTACTCTCCAAAAATTACATGTATTTACTTCTTACATGCTCTGCTATTCCCCTATACAATCTCTTACAGTCTCAGTCCTTACTGACATCTTTGCAGCTTCAAGATCATAGCTTGGAGAAACTATGTGAGGACACAGTCACCACATGATACCATGCAGAGGCAGCTGTTCAGTACATCACTGATTTTGCAATGTTACTGGATCACCAGAAGCATAAATAACACCTGAAATGAAGTTGTTGGGGTTTACTGAGTTTACAAATGCACTACAGATTACACCAGATTTGGTGTAAACGATTTTTATTAATAAACCATAACATACCCTCAAGAGAGTTACTTCAAGGATGCAACAGTTCCTCCTGTTACACCATGTAGTCCTGCAAAAGAGATCTAAACCCAGTAAGCATTGCAAACAATATAGGTCGATATGAACTTCAGATTTATAATATGAATAACTTCGCCTGAACAATGACTGCTTTTAAATGTCATTTGTAGACAACTAGTATTTCAAGAGATTCTTCCTGCTTATGAGTTTAAATTAAAACAAAGACTTGCCCACTCCTAGAGAGATGAGGTTGTCTAAGGTAAATTGCAGCCAATAACCTTGATATAGTGAAACATATTATTAAAACAGCCCATGTCATCTAAACTTAACTCAAAAAATCATCCTCACCTCAAAGCTCATTCTTAATGTATAATGTCTGTTGCAGTAAAACAGGTATAGATGAGATCACTTGATGAGATAACTCATCACTCAATGTGTTCTTGGGATTTTATCTCCCCAAGTTTCTGTCAAAATGCATCATCAGTGAAGATGTTGTAGGAAAAGGAAAGATCACACTAAAATAATTCTTCTTAGAAAAGGTTGGTCTAATGGTCTTAGAAACTGCCCAACCATTCTGACTGACTGTAAATATGATAATAAAACTTGAAGGAAGCCACTAAAGCAAAAGGGTGAGGGGTGGCTTTAAGCTGAAGAAAATCCCATTCCACTGGATTAAAATTGCAAGTTCAAACTATTAATTTACTTTTTCCTCCCTATTATGGAACTTTGAATATGTTGCAAGTATTTTAAAACTTCACTGGCAGGGTAAAACCACATTTTACACCATTTCTGCAGTAACATATCACTTCTGTGCATTTTGACACTTACAATATATACACTAATTAGCCATTGTTTCAATGGAAAAATCAATTATTTGACATTCTCAGTTATTTAAATGTTGCCCAGCTCAGAGATGCATGCAGACAAAACCCAGAATGGACCATTCAGTCCCCTAACCTCACCTCCAGAGACCACTGCATTTCACCCAGTCACTGCTTTCCAGGATACAGTCCCAGCACCTTAAAATTATGATCTCCACTCCCCTCTTTTAGACATAAAATTAAATGGTTTTTTCTCTTTTTTTTTTTTTCCCAAAGAAGTGCCGAAAGATACTTATTTGACAAGACTGCAGAAAGAACATACTATCTGGGGTTGAATGTCTATTTTGGGAGTTCTTTTTTAACTAAATCCTGTATCTGTTAGATGATTTCTCAGCCCCACACAATGTCAAGCCTTTCTAAATCCAACCAACCCTACCTTTACTTCTTGAATGTGGGAACGTCAGCACTATTGCAGTCTTCTAAAACTTTACTCAACATAAAAATTATCAAGCCAAATAATTAGTGTAACTGCCACACTGTATAATCTCCAAATATATTCTGCTTAGTCACTAAGAGGAAGTACTACTTTAATCATTAGTAGACAGTGTCTAAAAGTGAGTTAGGTTCTTTAGAGAACAATTGCAAACACTGAGTCTTCTTGAAGAGCAAATGGTACAAGCCACAACAACCTGACAAGTATTATCCACAGTACAAAATGTCTAAGCATGTGATGAGAGTGAAGAGCAAGAAACAATGGTAACTTTGAGAGAGGCCCAAAAAGCAGCACAAATTATTAAAACAGAAGAAAGGGGAGACTATAAAGAATATTACAAGGGAGCAGAATGAGGTGGTGGGAAGGGAAGAGGACACGGCAGGGCAGGAAAGAGGGCAAGTATCCTCCTCAACTGTAGATGTAGATATATATATATATATTTGTGTAACTTCCACTATCACTTATTTTATACTGTATAAATTTATTACTTTTAAAGTCACTTGGACCATATTGGATAATATAATACATAGAAACAAGAGCAAAATTATGAGTGGTGTAGCAATAAACTGTTCTAATCAGCACTCCAAATTCAGAAAAAATGCAGTGTAAAATTGTGGACGTATAACATAGCTAACATTGCCTGGAGTCCTAGTTTACTATTCAGTCAAAAGCAAATCTTTTTTGCCTTTTACTCTAGAAACTTTAAGAGCTCCTATACATATCTCCACTTTCCAAAAGCAAAATCAATAATCACCACATATATCTCCTTTTTCTCTCCAGCCCTGAAATCCAAATCCAAAACATACAATGCTTTTAAGACAGTGTAAATCAGAGCTGATTATTTATAAAGTAGGATAATTATTTATAAAATAGTACAATAGCTTTTTGAGTCTGATATTTACACTTCTGCGAGTCATGGCCATCAACTTATTGCTTCCTCTTCTCCAGGTGAGCATCCTGCCCCACACCTCACTCAGTCACAGTGTCATACAGAGCTCACAAAGCTTGAGGTTTGCTTGTCAGAGATTTTGTTTCATTCAGTGTAGCTATCCCATTTTTATCACATCTGTGCAATCACTACCCCAGTAACTGAGCCTGCAGTCAGTTGTACCTTCCTAAAGTTCACTCTGGACTTGACAGTGGTGGTTCACAGAGAGCCACCATCCTCTACCTAGCCCACTATGTTTCCACCTTTCTTAAGTAAATCAGCTGACAAAGACACACACTTTTAAAAGAAATCTTTTACAAAGACCTCATGATAAACCTGTAATGCTTTGAAAATATACGAAAAGTTGGATGATTCCATAAAAAAAAAATTTCTTGGGAAAATTTGTCTACTATTGGGCCAGGCTCTCATGAAAAGTTGAAATGCATGTCTTTTCAGAGCTATGAGTCTGACTTTATGAGGAGAGCACTTTATCTTTAGAACTGCTCAGCAGAGGAGATGGAAACTAGTGATATTTCAAGTAGGAAAGTGTAGATGCACATCATACAGACTGAAACAGAAGTCTTAATAAATAATGGCAGCATCCTAACATCTATTTTTTTTCCTGTCCTCTCAACGCAGTTCTTCGATACAGAAATAAAGTACAAATTAAAAGTAAAAAAGCACAAGACTGATCCCATAAATCAGTCTGTATGGAGGAAATGTGCTGTCCAAAATCTGTTAAAAAGCTTACACACACAAAACCAGATTTTATAAGAGGAAGGATGTGCATAATTTAAAGGAAAAGTGATCATCAAAAATTCTATCCTCTATCCAAGTCAGTAAAATATCCACAAAGAAAAAAGTTGAAAATATGTAAATATTCTTTAAACTGCAAAGACTTACACCCAGAGTACAGACATAAATTCACTCTGTCACGCATAACGCATATTAAATGCTATGCAAAATATATATTCAATAACCTCGTCAAAAAGACAACCTCTTAGCCTATAACACTCAAAATGCACTCCAAGGGTCCCAAAAATTCCAGAAGAGAGACAGTCAAAGCAGCAGAGTTTGCCACCCGTCCTTTTTAAAGCAGAAGCTCCACCTCAGGAACACAGTGCACAACTGTAGCTCAGCGTATTTCACAGACCAAACCAGGCCAAAGGACAGAGCAAATCTGGAAAGCTTCTGCTTTCCATGCCATCATGTTCCATCAAATCCTGGCAAGAATTCATGCTGACCCGATCACTATTACTTGCTACAGATTACAACTCAATACCATCTGTATTTCCTTTCCCCAAAAAGAGTGAGCAGAAGGAGAAATTATGTATCTATTTTAAATCCACACATCTTTACCCCAGGGAGTGAAAGGAAAAGAATAAATAGTCCACATTACAGATGTGAGTCACACTACTTAATGCTCTTTTGGAAAATGCTCAAATACCACAGTGATGGGAACAGCATAAGAATTTGAAAAACACAAGATAGAAACAGAATGGAGAAAGGAAGTAGAGCCCAGGGAATAGCCATTCATACTGACACTCAATCACCATAAATTATTTTTTTAAAAAATAGAGGGAACACATGCTTGCTGCTTTCTTCAACATTTGAACAGTTCTTGTGTTAACATCTCTAAATGTCAACTCTTGTTTTCAACATTTTTTTTTAATCCTGCTATATTTCTCCACGGAATGAAATGACACAATTTTATTGCTGAGGCAAAAATACCTTCCACTTCAAAAGAAGCTTGCCTTCGAGGAGAATTACACTTGAACAAAGACTGCAGGATTTAGCTCTATATTTATCTCTATGCAATAACAGTAGTTCATTCATATAAACATGGGGGGTTTCTTTTTTATTCTTTCTCAGAAGGAAAATATCTCTCAAGAGAATTAAACTCAGTAATATCTACATAAAGATATTGGTATGACTTTGGTTGAGGGCTGTGCTTGATAAATCTGTAGATATTTTTAGAATAAACATGTACCTGATGGTCCAAGGAGACACTTCATTTTAAGAAAAATGAAACTGATGAGTTATTCATCTGACACCAGCTCACTTCTCACTACCCTCTAAAATATTGTGGGCCATCTATTCAAATTCCATTGACAACAGCATTTTCCTAATAGCACTGCTTTAGGCTATCCTTTATGTATAAATTTCACACCTTAACATCTCCCTCGTGGCTTACACAGAACGCAAGAGGACACCTTTAGTGAGACATAATAAGAAACTAAACCCCACATAAATTTTATCCTTAGATTTGATCAAGACCTTTTCTTTCTCCATTGTCTGCTTCCAAGATTCTCAATATTACAAATGGAAACAATTCTGCTTCATTTCTTAAGTTAGTTTTACGTTACCATTACTTGAGAACAGTTTATTCTTCATTTGCAAGCTTAACTATCCATGCTGATTCTAGTATTGTACTGATGTTTTACTTCATATTTCATCATGAGTATTACTCTCCACAGCACAAGTTGACAGCAGCCTTCTTTAAAACTTTAATGCTATTATTATATATTTAAAATGCAAGCTTAATTCTTTGAATTCCTGCAGCTTCCAACTTGAACTTTCATTTTGGTTAATGATTTTTAAGAGTGCAGAAATTTTAGACAAAAATTTGCATTTATTTTGTATATCACGCAACTTAATAAAATAGTCTAAATTGTTTCAAAATAAACTATCCTAATAGCTAACAAACTGTAGAGCAAGAGACTAAGATGTGGTGACAAAAGAAGATATGGTACTTTATTTCCAGTGCTCACATTACACTGACGTGCTTCAGAATGTTCATCCAACAAAAAACCTTTTTAAATAGACTTTGAAACATTTTTAGGAGATCTCCTCAACTTTTAGGAGCTGTCACACAAAGTATATTTGAAGTTTTTGGTATGATGCAGTGAATCTTGGAAACAGACTTCCAAAGTCACCAACTAAAGCCCAGAAGACAGCTTCCAGGTGCTGAGTGTGAAAGGTCAGCTGCAATTAACATGTCCAAGACACAACGCTAATTTTGGTACAAAAAAAAACCACTTAGAGCTTAGAGCTTCAGTTTCACCACACTCATCAAAGTCACGTCCACTACAGCAGTAGCTTTGCTTATTTTTGAGCCATTAGAAGTCAGCGTGGTTACTCCATCACGAAGAGAGAACAGTTTTCTCTACTTTACTCAGTGTCTGCCAGCCGACTGGGGCAGGGCGTGACCCACGCCGTGCACGGCAGCGGGACCCCGGGCCTGCAAGGAGACCGGTGTCACCCCGGGAACGGGGCATGGCACACGGGGAAAGCTCGCGCTTCCCCGGGCCCTGCGCTCGTTCCCGGACACTCCCGGTGCCGAGCCGGGCGGCCGCGGACAGCTCCCGGTGCTGAGCCGGGTGGCCGCGGACAGCTCCCGGTGCTGAGCCGGGTGGCCGCAGACAGCTCCCTGTTCTGAGCTGGGCAGGGTGGCTGAGGACAGCTAGCTCCAAATGCTGAGCTCCGGACAGCTCCCGGTGCCGGTGCCGGTGCCGGTGCCGGGGTCGGGGCCGGGGGCTCTCCCATGCCCGCGCCGGGCAGGCGGAAGGCGTCCCGCTTTCCCCGGCGCCGGGGCTCACGCTTGGAAAGAGCAGCGGGGCGGGGGCGGGCGGCAGACACGTTGTCGGGGGAAGATGGCGGCTGTGGCAAACCCACCCAGCCAGGCGGCCGGAGCCCAGGCTCCGGCGGTGCCGCTCCGCCCGGCGGTGCCGCTGCCGCCAGCGCAGAGCCCGCCGCGCCCCCGGCACCGGGCCCGATGCTGCCGGTCCGCCCCCTCCGGCGGCGCCGACCGCCGCCCCGACCCACCCCCGTCCTCCCGATGGAACACGCCGGGTGAGGACGGCACCTGTGCGGCCATGTTGGGCGCCTGGTTCCCGCCGGCGCCGGGGCGTGCGGAGCCGGGGCCGGAGCCGCCCCACGGAGCGCGACTGAGGCAGGCGCCGAGCGTTGCCGCGTCCCTGGCCGCTCCCGCGGGTCCCTCCCGCCGTGCCCCACACTCGCCTGGCGCCGAGCACCCCTGCCCGACCCCGGCCGCCCGACTCCTCTCTCCCGCCCTGGCCGTGCCGCACGCGAGGCCAAAGGAGAGACTTCCGCGGCCGCGGGCCCGGGAGGACGAGAAAGGGATGCGCCCGCCCTTACTTGAGCACGGATTGCTCCTTCTCCTCTTCCTTCTTCTGGCGGTCCATGACGGCCAGGATGATCTTCCGCTCTTCCTCCGTGAGGTGGCTGAGGTCCGGCATCTCGGGCTGCGGGGCCGGAGGAGGGTGAGGAGCGGCGGGGCCGCTCCGGGGCCCGGCGGGAGCAGACATGTTTGGTAGGAGCTGCCGCCGCCGCTACGAGAAGCGCTGCCCGAACTCCAGCAGCACCAACGGGAGCGGCCGGCGCCGGGAGAAGCACATACAAATCAATACCCTGTAATCAACCGGCAGCCTAATGACGGCCCCGCCGGGGAGGGGCGGGGTGCCCGGCAGCCCCGACCTCGCACCCACCCGCCGGGCCGCCGGCGGCAGCGGGAGGACGGGGACGGAGGGGCCCCGGGGGGCGAGAAGGGGGAACGGGGAGGGGAGAGGGCAGCGCCGGGAGAGGAAGGGCCGGGGGCGGGGTAGNCACTCATCAAAGTCACGTCCACTACAGCAGTAGCTTTGCTTATTTTTGAGCCATTAGAAGTCAGCGTGGTTACTCCATCACGAAGAGAGAACAGTTTTCTCTACTTTACTCAGTGTCTGCCAGCCGACTGGGGCAGGGCGTGACCCACGCCGTGCACGGCAGCGGGACCCCGGGCCTGCAAGGAGACCGGTGTCACCCCGGGAACGGGGCATGGCACACGGGGAAAGCTCGCGCTTCCCCGGGCCCTGCGCTCGTTCCCGGACACTCCCGGTGCCGAGCCGGGCGGCCGCGGACAGCTCCCGGTGCTGAGCCGGGTGGCCGCGGACAGCTCCCGGTGCTGAGCCGGGTGGCCGCAGACAGCTCCCTGTTCTGAGCTGGGCAGGGTGGCTGAGGACAGCTAGCTCCAAATGCTGAGCTCCATACAGCTCCCGGTGCCGGTGCCGGTGCCGGTGCCGGGGTCGGGGCCGGGGGCTCTCCCATGCCCGCGCCGGGCAGGCGGAAGGCGTCCCGCTTTCCCCGGCGCCGGGGCTCACGCTTGGAAAGAGCAGCGGGGCGGGGGCGGGCGGCAGACACGTTGTCGGGGGAAGATGGCGGCTGTGGCAAACCCACCCAGCCAGGCGGCCGGAGCCCAGGCTCCGGCGGTGCCGCTCCGCCCGGCGGTGCCGCTGCCGCCAGCGCAGAGCCCGCCGCGCCCCCGGCACCGGGCCCGATGCTGCCGGTCCGCCCCCTCCGGCGGCGCCGACCGCCGCCCCGACCCACCCCCGTCCTCCCGATGGAACACGCCGGGTGAGGACGGCACCTGTGCGGCCATGTTGGGCGCCTGGTTCCCGCCGGCGCCGGGGCGTGCGGAGCCGGGGCCGGAGCCGCCCCACGGAGCGCGACTGAGGCAGGCGCCGAGCGTTGCCGCGTCCCTGGCCGCTCCCGCGGGTCCCTCCCGCCGTGCCCCACACTCGCCTGGCGCCGAGCACCCCTGCCCGACCCCGGCCGCCCGACTCCTCTCTCCCGCCCTGGCCGTGCCGCA
>VYZP01037093.1:0-48032 GCA_013400635.1 Hypocryptadius cinnamomeus | reverse complement strand
CACATCCAGCCTCTCAAAAAAAAAAAAAATTTAAAAAAAAAATAGCAGGGATTAATTAATATGCTGTCAGAAAAGTGATGGTTTCACTGAAAGCTCTCCATTTCTCTTCAGGGGGAAAAGGAAGGAACTGAAGAGATGGAATTCTTTGTGGAGCTGAGTTGCTTTAAGGAGCACAGGCTGGGATGCAATTTTGGGGGTGGGAGGGTATCCGTGTCCCCCCGCAGCCAAGATGCCTTTCCACCCCCTCCCACTGCAAAATGAGCCCCCCCGGGTGTAAAGCAGGAGCCACCAGGCATCATCAAATCGCTTTTTCCAATGTAACAAAAAAAATCCCCATTTTCTCTGCTGCCAGGGGGAAACCAAAGGTCTGGGAACCAGAGGAGCAGCCCCAGGAGCACCTTCTGCACACCCTATAACCAACAAGTACCACAGAGCAGCAAAATCCCATTATTTAGCCACTTTGGAGAGGCAAAGATGCTTTTAATATACAATTGCACCTTGGAAACATAAAGGCAGCACATTAAATAACAAAGCAATTGACTGCTGGGTCCCTTTGCTGGGTCACAAAAAAACGGGGCTCACTGGCTAATTATTGCTGGGCATCTCTGTGCCTCTCCAAACATACCAATGCTTTCAGAAACCCACCCCAGCTGTGCCTGACATTTCACTCCTATTAAAATTCATCATTCTCTTGAATGGAAATAATTTTTTTCTTTAGCAAACCCAGGTAGTAATGAAAGTTTTATTTAGTAATGTAGTGTTTAGTGGGAAAAGGGGAAGAGAAAAGGGAAGAGAAATTGAGATTATCTTTTTAAAAGGGGAACTTGAGCTGGGGGAAATTTCTTGGGCACGGGGGGCCACTTTTGGTGCCATGCTTGGACGTTTGGTCTCACAGCTCTCATTAACGTTAGTGGGATCAGAGCAGCAAAACACCTGGGAAAAAGCTGTAGCAGAAACACAGCTGATGTAGGGGTGCTGAGCCGGGCGGGCCCGGGGGGTGGCGGTGATTTCGATCGGCTCCGGATCCTGCCACATGAAAGCCGGACGCGAGCACGGCTCCGGCCCCGGGCGCTGCTCCACCGCCTTCCCCCGCGGCATTCCCGGCTCCCAGCCGTCCTTTCCCAACCCGCCCGGCAGCAGCACAGCTGCCCAAGGGTTTGGGGGTTATTTTCCCGGGGGAACCCGCGCCCTGCCGGGGGTGGTGGCTGCAGGCTCAGCTCTCCCACAGCCCTTCTCTTCGTCGGGGCAGAAATGATCCAGGGACAGCTAAGGACGATTTGGGCCGATCCCAAAGGATGGATCTCCAGAGACCCGAGGGACAGGTCATTAACAGCTGGAGGAGGATGGCAGGGGGGCTGGGGGCAGCGCAGCTCATCCCCAGGTACACAGCCACCGAGTCACCCCCTCATCCCTCCTCCTCCTCCTCCTCCTCCTCCCGGAGCCCGGCGTGGGAACCCCTGGAGGCGGGCAGGGCTTTGATCTCAGCCTCCGACACGAACAGCAATGGAAAGGCCACGTTTGTGCGGTGAGGAGGCGATCCATGAGGGAAGGAGCTGTTGAGCTGGAATGCGGGCACCGTGTCACCCCCCCGGGCGCTCTCCCCTTCCACACTCCTGGGAATGGGCAGAATTGCAAATACCCCAAATAATCAAGGATAGGTGGCTTTGCAAACGCAGCTGCTGTGCTGATGCCATGGAAAAAAGGTAGGAATGGGGAAGGATGGAGGCAACTCTGGGAGTGACCTAAAGCCGTCCCTGTATCCTGCAAGCCCCCCCGAGCACGGGCCCATTTCCAGACCCTCTGCAAAAGGAGTCACATCTCACTCCCTTTTCCCTGGGGCCTCCCAGAGCCCCATCCCGGCACCATCAGGGACATGACATGGCACTGCCACCCAGGCACTAACCCCAGCCTGAGTGCCTGACCACCGCAGCCTCTGGCTGGCTCCCAAAATATTAAGGCTGTGGAATCTGAAGAGTTCAGCCAAAGCACTGTGGGGAAAAATAAGTAAACCAAGCGATATGTGCACGTTCCACATCTGCCTGTCCATGGAAGCCCCACAAGGATGAGATGTGAGGCTCACCTGGCTCCTCAGACAACACTTGCCATGGGCTGCACCTCCTGCTGTCAGTCCTGCTTGGCACTAATTAGCATTGATAATTGCACTGATGGTAACCATAATTTTCCTGCCCTCTCTCCCTACCTTCACACAAGGGTTCAGTGGCCTAATGGGGCCTCTGAGGATAATCAGAGAGGAGCAGGTTCCCCCACCACGATGGCAGCTCCTGCACAACGTGAGGGGATGGGAGAGCAGAGAAGGGAAAGGCACAGCCCAGCTGCTGGATGGGGAAAGCTCCGAGTCTTGTTTACTTGGGGACACAGAGAAAAGTTCGCTCCAATTAATTTTTTTAAGTGGATGGGCGTTAATCCTTCTACACTTATCTAGAATTAACGCAGCCTTAAGTAGATTTTTGCCTAATCCACTTCCACAAGCGCCCCAAAAGGGCACTGTCTGCTTTGGGAAGGAGCAGAGTTCAGCTAATCCACTTAAAATTCACAGGGCTGGTTTGTTCAGATTAACCTCCTCCAGCATTAATCCTCCAGAGACAGGCCAGGAGACCTCAACACCATCCTGCCTCTGCCACTGGAGGGGCCACCCCCTCCATGGCTGTGTCACCTGCAATGCAGCTGTCCATGTGCTGGGGTCCACAAGGACACGGAGATGTCCCCAAAACAGCCACTACACCAGAGCAACACAGCAGGGTGGGACAGCCAGGGGCTTTGGGGCTGTTTAAATTCCAATGGGCAGAGGAAGAAGAGCAGAAGCAGCAGTGATGCTTGGACACAGACAGGGAGAAGGAGGGGCAGCTGTGCCCGGGCTGGAGGGGTGCTCACAGTGCTGGTGGAGGACAGCCAGCCAAAAGTGACAGCCCTGGGACACCACCCAAGTGCCAGCAGCTCTGACAACCCCAAATGGCACAGGTGAAGGACACCATGGTCACCAAGACAGGTGCACTTCCCTCCCCAGCACCAATCTGCTGCTCTGACAGGAACCAAGACACCACATTGATTGCCATGGTTCCCACCTCACATCTCTTCCTGCCAGGCAAAGCAGAGGAGGTCCTCTCCTGATTGCAGAAGCTCCTCTTTCCATGTCAAACTCTGGGAAGGCAACACAGCCCATCAGGGCCCAGTGGTGATGAGCCAGCAGATCTGCCCTGAGATGCGGAGCCAAACCCTGAGGACATCAAAACTGGGAGAGCACAACCCAAGAGCGGCTCTCACACCTCCTGGACAGGCTTTGGAGGAGATTGAGGTCACCTGGGAGAGGCAGAGCCATTCTCCCATGGCAGGAGGGCTGATGATCCAAGATGATCCCAAAGGACCCCTCCAACACCCAAAAATTGGAAAAATATAAGCCAAAACAGGAGCAGCAAAGAAATCACTGATGGAATGAAACAACTTGCCACAGGAGCTCTGTAAGTGTGGAGTTGGCTTCTCCCCCATCATCACTCAAGAAGTTTCTGGCACTTCCAAAATTCTGAGGAGACTCACTGGGAATGATCCAAGTATTGGATCATTATCCACCCTGGCAGGATCCTTCACAGAAGAGGCACCGCAGCAGACAACGACCTGAACACTAAATCCCCCTGCAGCTCCTCAGGCAGCAGGGACAGTGTTGGAGCAGCACCTGGATGAGTGCTGGAGCTGGATGTGACTCCCTGACTGCCAGCAGTTCAAGGAGGATGGGTGGCCTTGGAGCTACAGAACATTTCTGGGTCTGTAAATTCATTCCTCGTCTCAGAAGCTGATTGATCCTTTTTTTTTTTAAACTCAGATTCAATGTTTAAGAGTAATGATTTCCAAGTGAACACAGAGTGGCTCAGATATATCGGCAGTTTTTATGGATCAGAGGCAAAAGCCTTAATTCAGACCCTAACGAAGGGAAGCGTGTCTGTCCCCCTCTCAGAACAACGGCAGGGGCTGATGGCAGTGCAAAAAACCTTTTATAGGTGATGCCAAATGATTTACCCCAGACCATGGGCCAACTGGGATGTTCCCACAGAGACGTCCTTGGGATGCAGGCAAACTTATTGATGAGATTCTGCAACCCAACCCCAACCCAGCCCTTCCCTCTCTCTGAATCAAACACCTGGAAAAGCAGAAAGCAGAAGAGATCCCATGGGACTCAGGAAAGGAGGAAGGATGGCCCTGTTTTCTCCTTGGCAAAAGAGCATTAGAGGCACCACAAGCTGACAGGCTCAGAAATAATGGTTTGAGATCACTCTTATTTAAAAACCGGCTGCCTGCTGTTTTCATTGCAATCCCTGCTCTGACTTGCAAAAATATTTAAAATTAAATATACATAAGTGCTTTCAAAGAACTGTTAATTTGAAGGTCATTAAATGGCATAAAATACATTCCTTTTTTTTTTTTTTTTTTCTGGAAAGAGGCACGTAATTATGCCATTAATGCACGCTCTTGTTCCACATTCAAGCCTCAGAGATGTGAGGGGCTTGGGTTCACCTTCCCTAGCAGAGGCACCACATCTCCTTTTAATTACTGCCGTTGAGAAGCCTGCTGTCCTCCATCACACCCAGGGATGGGGCTGTGGAAAAAGCATGGAAAAACCCCAGGGGAGAACAATGCAGCTGAATTGCAAATGGGGATTTTTGGGGGATGAGAGAAGTAACAGCAGGGCTGGAAATGTGGAGCCACTTGGCAATACCCAGTCCAGTTGTGAGGATCTTTCCCACTGCTTCTCACACGAGACCTTGGGCCAAGCTCAGAGCAGGGGTTTGGTAGCCAAAAGTCCCTTTTTTGATTAAACACTCTATGCAAAAAGGACAAAGCCAACCCAGACACACACACAAAAGGGTTGAGGTTTTTACAGTTGCCATAGAAATGCAGAGAAGGAGCTGATGACTGCAGAGCACAAAGTGAAAGGCCAGGATCAGGGGTGAGCGTGAGGTGGGCTCACCCAGGCATGCAGCCACATCCATGCATGGATATTCATGTGGGATGCAGCCAAAGGAGCAAGGCACTGTGACTGAGCTTCACTCATGAGCAGTGGAAGGGGTCAGGATCCAACCCAGTGGGGTTCACCAGCAATGCCCCCACACCAGCACTTCCCTGTGGCACAGGAACCCATCAGGACCCTGTGTGACGGATGAAGCCCAGCCCAGAGGAAAGGCCTGTGCAGTTGGTCCTCTTTGATCCAAAACTCCTTTTTTTCCCTTTAAACCATAACTCTGCAGGAAGAAAACAGGTTCTGAGCCATCCCTTCTCCTCCGTGATCAAAGAAAGGAAGTCCAACACCAACCAGCATGGATCAGAAGATGTGAAACTGGAGTGCTCATCTTTAGACCAAGGAAGAGGCTCTCGCCAGAGTAGGAGCAACAGAGCAGCATCAGAGGTGCCACTCAAGTCGAGGTGAGAGTCTCTTTCTTGGCATCTGACAAAGGAAAAGGAGGAGCAGGTCAAACACAATGCTGCTGCCATGGCCAGGCAGGGACAGCACTGTCACTTCCAGACAGAAAGGCTTCACAGCTTGGAAAACTGATTTTATGTGGAAGAAAGGCCCCTAAAGTAACAGAATGGTCTGTCAGAAATCATCTGAAATTTTTATGCTGGTTTTTTTTTCAATAAAAAGCAAAAATCAAACATGGCTATTTTGGACTTTCCCCTTTGTTTTCCACTAACAGACTGATGGCCTTTCATGAAATCTTCTGGTTGCAATGAAACAACTTTTATTAAAAGGCAAGAGAACAGGTGGCCTGTGGTGACACCCCCTGAAGTATCACCTAGACAGCAACTCCCCTGGCCCATGATGGCTCTTTGCTGCAGGGATTTGTTTGAGCCCACCTGCACGCTCTTTGCTCAGCCTGGAGCACCACCAGTCTGCTGCTGGGCTCTTGCATGACCCTGGAGGGGACACATACAGGTCCCAGCACAAGGCCAAGATGTGGGGACAGCTGGTTAGGAGTGGTGGCATATGGGAATCATCTGCTCTGACACAGCTCAGGAGACATCAGATGTTGGACAGCTGGGAAAGGGCAACAGAATGGAAAGGCCATCAGCCCTGGCAATGCCCAGGAGCACTGCTGGTGGCCCAGAGCCAAGGAGCATCATCCCAGAAATTGAATCAAGAGGGTCTTGGCATCTCTGATAGCACCTGAGCACCCAGCCAGCCTGTTTGATCCCTGGGGGGTACTTGGCCTGCTGGGTGGGATGGGCAGGACTGAATGATTTACATTTCATATTCATGCTGAAATGGCCTCAAGGTGTGCCAGGAGAGGTTCAAGTTGGATGCCAGGAAGAATTTCTTCACTGAAGGAGTGATTAAACATTGGAATGGGAGGTGGTGGAATGCCCATCCTTTGAGGTGTTGAAGGAACGGTGGACGTGGCACTCAGTTCTCAGGACTGCTTGCCAGGGTGGGGATCAGTCACAGGTTGGACTCTATGGTCTCAGAGATCCAGTCTCACCCTATGACACTGTGGTTCTGTATTAAAGGGATTACACTAAACCAGGGTTGCTGTGCTGTGCTGGGGCAGGGACAGCACGGAGCAGGCAGCAGCAGCTGCCTCACAGGTGCTCGCAGGGCTGGCAACAGCAGCAGGGGAGCCATAAAGGTGCAGTATTGATATTTAGCCTGTGTGGCTGTCACTCGTTCCTTTAAACGCCTTTAGCTTCCTTCTAATAAAAGAGAAATCATAAAAAAACCCACAAAGGGCCCTTCAGTGCCAGCGAATACCAATGTGGCAGGGCAGCGCATTAGCATGCGCGGCGCCCGCTCCATCTGCATGTTGTGTTCCGTGTGACAACATCCCAGAATACAGATTTGGGCCGCCAGCATCCCGAGAGGTATTAGCAATCGTCTATCAGACAGGAAGAGGAGCAGTCCCTGCTGTTGTAAACAAGGGGGGTTTTTTTCTGCCTCTTTCTCTGGGGGGAGTTCAGTGAATTGAAACAAGCTCATTCCTGCATCTTGTTAGTTCCCGTTCTTCGGCAGAGCACAGGTCACCTGCCTTGGGCAATGGAAGAAAAAAAACCTGAAGGCGTAGGGAGCACCCCAAAGGGTCCTTCACCTGCTGGTGGTGATGAACCATAAGCATGAACGTGTTCCTCATGAACCACCATGAACTGAGCATGCGCTCCTCATGGGATACACGGGGGTCCACCCAGCCACAGAGGGCCCTGACAGCCCCAACACAGGAGGGACAGTGTTCCCACTCAGGAGATGTGGACAGGTGCTGGCAGCAAGCAGAGCACAGGCTTCTCTCCTTGTGTTCAGTGGCAGCAAGCAAAACTCCAGGCATAGATGGGAATACGATGGGGCAGATGGACATGGAACAACCCCATGGTGTAGTTGGATATGGGCAGCCCCACGGCAAAGAGACATGGGGAAAAAACACAGCCCAGGTGGGCGTGAGCCATCCTCACAGCACTGATGGACACAAGACATCACCTCGGCACAGACAGACATGGGCTGAGAAGTACAACAGCCCACGTAACACAGCTGAACATGGGGCATCCCTGTGGCTTAGGAACACCCCCAGGACATGGATGGATGCAGGACATCCCCATGGCGCTAGCAGATGTGGACTACTGCCATGGTGGGGATGGAGGGTGAGTGAGGAGGACAGAGGATCTCCGTGTACATACAAGCCACCACACCACCAAATCCCAGCTGGGACCTGCAGCCCCTGAGGCACAGCCAGAGCCAGCCCGTGCCACTGCTCCGCCACGGCGCCAGCGAGAGCGCGGTGATGGATCATTGCAACTCGCACACAGCCCTCTAAGTAAAAGCCTTATTAAGAGTTCATTCATTTTATAAACTCCTGGCGCGATCCGCAGGGGAAGTCAGATGGCCCAGCCCTACAATATTCTGGGTAAACACTGACACGTGTTGGGCAATTTTAACCAGGTCAATTTGCCTAGGAGACCAGTGGAGGAACCAAAAAAAAAATAATAATAAAGATCAAATTATATATGGGGGAACATCCACTGGGAGAAGCTATAAAGAAGAGCAGAAAAATACAGAGCAGGACAGATAGATGGACAGAGACACACAAGACAGTCGGACCTACCTCTGAAGCCATGAAACCTAAGTCCATAAATCAATATCAAAATCCTTAGGTCCACAAGATGGGGGAAAAAGTCCTCCATAGCCATCTTCCAGACATCACCAAGACCCTGGAGGCCTGAGCAGTCCATTTCCCAGAGCATCTCTCCTCCTCCAGCAGCCATCAACCCAGTCACGGCCACGCGGTGGCTCCTCCAGTCCCATCCCATCCCCACCGTGCCGGCCGGCCCTTGGCATCCTCCTCCCCACGTGCAGGATGCCGAGCACTTCCTTCATCACCAGGTGATTCCAGGCTGCCTCCTGCCCCTGGGGGCTGTGGGTACAACCCCTGGCCCCCTGGGTCAGGGACCGGCCGGCCGCTGGCTGCAGGGTCAGCGCTGGTCTTCGGTCATGGACAAGCAGTGAGTCCACGGAAGGTTGACAACATACACAGGCGCACGAGCGCGCACACACACACGGGAACACCTCTTTCCATTTTCCAGGATGGAGAGTTTGTTTTGGTTTTTTTTAATCCTTTTTTTCCTTTTTGCAAAAAAAATGCAAGCAAAAGAGAAAAAAAACCAAAACCCAAGGTTTTCTATTGAAGGTACATCTCTTCTTCAATATGAAGACATTAACTGGATTGAGTCGGATCCCCCATGCAGTGGTCAGTGAAGTCCTTTGGTAGTTGCCGAAGCGGCACCCGGGTGGGATGGCAGGGAGCTGCAGAGACATTTGAGGACACTTCCACCCAGTCCGTGAGCAGAGAGGGGAGCAGGGTGAGCCGGGAGGGCCGGGGCAGGGAGGAAGGGCAAAAGAAGAAAAAGGAAGGTGGTTCCTCTGGACAGGATGCTCCATCTCGTGCCTCTCCCTTCCCCAACAGCCCCTTCCTCCTTCTCAGTTTCGACCACTGCTCACTGGTGGTGGGATTGGAGTCTGGTCTCTAGGGTTTGGGTTTGCTTCCCCAACGCACATTGGTTTGTCTTCATTGTTTTTTTATGATTTTTTTTTGTTTTGCTTTGCTTTTTAAATATATGATTTGTACATATTTATACGTATTTATACGCTGTCCCCCATGACATTGGTAAGTGTGCTTCTGTTGGTGAGGAACGGAAGTCACCAGTCAGAGGTGAGTCCCAGGAACATCCTTGGGCTGCAGTCGCAGTCCCCAGGCAGCGGCGGCTCCTCTCCCAGCGCTGCCCCGCGTCAGTTCCTCCCCTCCCACCTCTGCACGCCCTCCCCGGCCCCTCCCCATGGAACTAGGGACGTCATGCCATCGAGGTCGGAGACTGGCTCATCTGTACTCGCATGGACTGCACGCTGTTCAGGATCTTCTTCTGGTGCCCAGCCAAAGTCACCCCTATTCTCAGGAGGTCTCTGGAAGACAGGAAGACAGAGGAAAGTCAATGGGAAGCTGAGGGTGGTGAACCTGTTTTGCTGCTGCTAAGGGACCTTATCACTCTCTACAACTTCCTGAAGGGTCGTTGTAGTCAGGGGGGTTGGTCTCTTTCTCCAGGCAGCACTGACAGAACCAGAGGACACAGTCTCAAGCTGTGTCAAGGGAAATTTAGATTGGATATTAGGAAGAAGTTTTTTTACAGAAAGGGTGATGAAGTTCTGGAATGGTTTGCCCGGGGAGGTGGTGGAGTCACCATCCCTGGATGTGATTAAGAAAAGACTGGATGTCTTAAAGATGGCACTCAGTGCCATGGTTTAGTTGAGGCGGTAGGGCATGGGTTGGACTCAATGATCTTTAAGGTCTCTTCCAACCTAGTCATTTTGTGAATTCTGTGGAGGTAAGCTCAGCTGGAACGTCCACAGAGCCCAAGCACTGCCCCATGAGCATCACTGGGTCTGAGAGCAGGGAGACACCCACACATTGACCCCCAAATAGTGAATGTGGCCACCTCCAGACTCTGGGTGACCAATGTAAGGGATGCTCACACCTGTCCTTTGCCCAGAACTGACCTCCCCACCTCCCCAGCTGGGCAGCACCCCACTTTTGGGCAGCCCTGGCATGGACAACTCACTCGGATGTCATCTGGGCCACCAGCTGCAGGGAGGTGAAGCCAGCAGTCAGGAAGCTGTCCCGGTACTGGCTCATCTTCACAGCGCTCAGCCAGTCGTCTACTGAGGTAAAGGCAGTGAAGTCGGGGATGGAGCGGTCGAGGAGGGGCTGAGAAGGCCTGAAACAAGACACACCGCTGGGGACAAGCCTGGCTGGCACCAAGGGGCTGCCCTGCCTGAGCCCAGCCAGCACAGGGACACACTCTCCAATCCACCCCCGGTATCCCTGTGCTTCCCCCAGCACACACCCATGGAAGGCCATGAGGAAGGCCTGTCCCATGGGAACACTGCCATGCCAAGCAGTGCTTTGCAAGCTCGCACGTTGTATTCCAGCTGTGGGAGCCACAGGGACGAGGTGTCGGCAGAGCAGCCACCACACCCAAATGGTCACAGACCATAAAGAATCAATAGCAAAGAATTATTGCTGTTGCTTGGCTGAAAACTGCATGTCCTTTGTCTGTCAGGCAGAGTGAAGACAGAACGCCCCTGCCCCCATCTAAGGATTTATGAATTCTCGAGCCGCTCGGGGAGCCTTTCCCCATGGCGTGGGACGGCGGCAGGGAGCATCCCCACGCCCAGCACTCACACAGCGGTGATGGTCGCCACAGTTTTGAGGCTTGCCGGGTTGCGGATCATTTTGTCGAGGGTGTTGACGATCTCGGTGAAGCGCGGGCGGGTGTTGCGGTCCTTCTGCCAGCAGTCCAGCATCAGCTGGTGCAGGGCGGCCGGGCAGTCCATGGGCGGCGGCAGCCGGTAGTCCTGCTCGATGGCGTTGATGACCTGAGCACGGATGAGGACGGATGAGTGAGGGGGAAAGTGGATGAAGGACTGGGGGGGCTCCCCGAGCTGCTTGTGCAGGCAGAGGGGCTGCAGGCAGCTGGGAAGGGACGGCCTGGCTGATCAGAAGCCGAGGGAGCGGGAGGAGCCGGGTGCTCTCCGAGGTTAATCTCCGCTCTGATGCTCCGCGGCTGCAGTTCCTCCCAGCGGAGAGCTGCCACTCATTATCTCGGCGGATCTCGCCGGAGTACAGCAGTCACACTTCCAAAGCTCCTTCCCCGCTCGTAAACCCTCTGAACATTTTCAAAGGCCCTGCAGCCTGCTGAAGTCCAATTACCAGCCCACTGGCTTTTCTTTCCAATTTCCCTCCTTGCATCCTCTCACTCACCGGCCTGTTTCATCTCCAAACAGAGTGCTCCTGAGGCTCCAGGAAGGAGCAGAGAGCCCTTCAGGCAGGGATTTCTTTTGGGAATGAGCACCCCCTGGCCCCCAGAGCAGTGTGGATGACCCCCAGTGCTTACATCTTGGTTGGACATGTCCCAGTAGGGCCTCTCCCCGAACGACATCACCTCCCACATGACGATGCCGTAGCTCCAGACGTCGCTGGCCGAGGTGAACTTGCGGTAGGCGATGGCCTCCGGCGCTGTCCACCTGACAGGGATCTTCCCCCCCTAAAGAAAAAGGGACTTCAGCTGAGAAACATCTCCCTAGGCAGAGGAGGCTGGATGCCCACAAGCCCCAAACCATGGGTCCCTGGGGACCCCACCAAGGAGTGCACAGGTGGCACCTGACAGGATGAGGAGGCAGGAGCCAAAAACAACTGCATGAATGTATCTTGTACCTGCCTAAAATGGCTTAGCAGAACAAAACAAATGGGTTTATCCAAGGATTTACCCCACTGATTGACACCACTCTACTCCAGCTGCCCTACAGGACCCAGCACATCATGGCCTGTCCCCAGGTCCCTTTCCAGGGAGTCACCAGGTGACAAGGCTAAGCATGACTGGGCTAGTGCTTGTCACAGGTGAGGAGCCACAGGCATCCGCATCCCTTGGCCTTCAATGGAAACAAGGTTGAACTAAAAGCACCTTCCACAGATTTATATGGGCTCCCACAGCTGCCAGAAGTTCCTTCCAGCCCTACTTTTGGAGTGGAAGGCAAAAAGCAAAACACCTTCAAAACCCAGTGGAAAGCACTGGGGTAGGAAAGTGCCTTTGGCAGAGAGCTCCTCATTTCTCCCAAAGGCTCAAAATCAGGCTCAGCATCTCAAGCCACCCTGCCAAGCCAGGGCAGGTCCCAGGGCCAAAGGCCATCCCAAGGGCGCAGGGATGTGAGGAGGGGCAGCACGCACTGAGGGATTGCTCCCTGGGAAAGCTCCATAAAATAACCACAAAAAAAGCCAAGGGATAAGGAAAACCACAGACACACACAAGAATTTTCTGGGGGCAGGACTGCACTGTGAATCGTTTAGCACAATCATTTTCCATAGCCTTTCCGAGGACGCGTCAGCCGCTCTTGAAGGATGAATGGCAAAAAATTTGATTTGAATAATACAAATGGAGAAATTAACTGCTAGGTTGTTTTTCCTGCCTTTTCCCCAGAGCGAAAAGCCTGCTGTGGGAGGCAGAGTGATGCAATCGCAGGCACAGCATCACTTCCCAGCTGCCGGGGAGATCTATTATGGCCTAAATTAAATAAAAACACAGATGAGATAATCTCTTTTTATCTCTGAAGGTGGGGAAAAGACTAATTCATGCCTCATCTCAGCAGCTACTGCTGGGGTCTTTGAAGGAAAAATAAAAGCTGGGTGTCTGCTCAAAGGCTGCTGCCTGCAGGAAGGATCTGGGCAGGGAGAGGGGCAGGTCTGGGGGAACTGGAACATCCCACTGAGCAGGGGAGGGACAGTGAGGGGCTGCAACTGGGCCAAAACATTGAGTCAGCCTTAAAGGCATGTTCCTGGCTTTCCCATTTTGGCAGCTGGAGCCAGCCCTGGCACTTGGGCACAGCTCAGCAGCCTAAGGAACTGGTTTGGCAGGAGCTGGTGCAGCCTCGTTCCGGAACCCACTACACACTCCTCTATTAATCCATTAGATGAGGCCAGCAAGCTGCTCATCCCTTTCCCCTCTGATCATCCTTAACACCTCTCAGGGGCTCACAAGCAGGACAATGGCCACGGTGGGGAGCTGGGGGTCCCCTGGGGTAGCCAGGAGCAGGGGGAGAAGAGAGCTGCCATTACCTACAAATGAGTTAATTAAGGAGGAGAAGGATGGCTGGGGAATGGCAGAGCCCCCATTAGGCTTGGCTCTTTAATTTATGCTTGGAACAAGTTTCCAGCAGGAAAAAGCAGACCAGACCTGGAGCACTGGGGGAAGGAGAGTTAAAACACCATCGCTGTGCTGCCAGGAGTTGCTGTGATCGCCCTGCCTCCTCTTCCTGTCTCTCCAGGGACTCCTCTGTGCACCTTTCCTCCACAGAGGAGAGGGAAGAGGCTTATCTGGAAACTGCAGAAGGCAGAACGGTGCTTAGGGGGAGGGAGGTGGAAAACTTCTAAAAAGGAGAAAGGATGGGAAAGAGAATAATTTGTGGAAACTACAGCCAGGACCTCTGGACCACTAGCCTCTGTGGTGGGAACACTCATGAGGCACTCCCACCCATGGCAGGCTGTACACCCAGCACCCTTCTCCCAGGTTCAGCAGGTGCAGGACACAGGGAATACCAGGCAGGAGAACATCCTGCAGGAGGTACCTACCAAGGAGCTGGTGTAGGTGGGGTCAGACGTATCGTCCTGCAGGTAGCGCGAGAGGCCAAAGTCAGACACTTTGCACACCAGGTTGCTGTTGACCAGGATGTTCCTGGCAGCCAGATCTCGATGCACATAATTCATCTCTGCCAGGTACTTCATCCCAGCAGCAATCCCTCTGAGCATTCCCACCAGCTGGATCACTGTGAACTGCCCATCGTTTTGCTGCAAGCACAAAGAGCAGGCACTGGGGTGAGCACACAGACCCCACAGTGGGACCAGGGCCACTCACCCTGACCTCAGGAGGATGCTTCACCTCCCCAGAGGACTCCAGCTGCCCTGCCTGATTAGAGGTAAGCACCCCAAAATACACATTTTGGAGATGTACAGCACACTCCAGCCAGCTCCCAAACTCAGCAAACGGGATTTACAAATGGGACACCAACATCTCATTCCCCAATCCCACAGCCCACGTGGGGCATCACAGCATCACTTCCCAGCTGCCAGGGAGATCTACTGTGGCCTGAATTACCCGCAGGAACGAGTCCAAGGCGCCGTTCTCCATGAACTCTGTGATGATCATGACCGGCCGGCTCTTGGTGACCACCCCTTCGAGGCGAATGATGTTGGGGTGGTCGAACTGCCCCATGATGCTGGCCTCGCTCAGGAAATCGCGGCGCTGCTTCTCCGAGTAGCCGGCCTTGAGCGTCTTGATAGCCACGTAGATCTCCCGCTTGCCTGGCAGCTTCAGGCGCCCTTTGTACACCTCTCCAAACTCCCCTGAAACACAAGGTGGAAGCATTCATGTTGGAAAAGACCTGCCAGATCACTGTGCCCAACCTTTGATCAATCAACACCAGAGCTATCACCTCCTACTCCTAACTCCACACTAAACATTGCAAAGAGCAAGGAGTCTTTGCCCAGCTGAGAAATGGCAGCCAATTCACACTTCAGCAATGCTCTCCTCTACCAATCTGCCCGCCTGTCCTCTTTGAAAGGGCCAATGTCTGCTACTGGGGACATGTTTAGGTTGCAACCTTCTTCAAGGTGACAGAGCCCAACATCGACACAGGCAGCCACCTGTGCAAACCCCCACAAGGAGGATTTGCAGGGAAAGTGCATTCACATTTAAGGACTACCTCAAATATCAGGGGTCAGTGTTGTTAATCTCAGCTGCCTTTCTGCACATCACTTATGTTGGGGTGGGAAATAATTAGGCTGTTTACATTGCTGTTCTCTGATTTAAAATACAGAGAACGCAGGAGGGCTTTCATTTCACCAAAGCAAAATTTGCCTGTGGAGGGATTATATTAAAACCATGTTTGCAGCCACTTTGCCTTGATGAGCAGCAAAGGGCAGGTGATACATTGCTGAATTTGATCCCAAACAAACTGACTCATTGCTTCCTCACAGCTTCCCCTCCCCGGCTTCTCACTTTCTCCTCTAAGAGTATGACAGAGTTATTTAAAAATGGCAATAAAACAGCACAGATCACACACACACGCATGTCTGTGTTATATATACATATGTAGGGGAGTATGGCACAG
This sequence comes from Hypocryptadius cinnamomeus, assembly GCA_013400635.1. Classification (NCBI taxonomy): domain Eukaryota; kingdom Metazoa; phylum Chordata; class Aves; order Passeriformes; family Zosteropidae; genus Hypocryptadius; species Hypocryptadius cinnamomeus. The sequence continues at coordinate 32,836 of VYZP01037093.1, read as the reverse complement.
ACTACAGTGAGGTCGAGCTTTTCTTGTGATCTCATGGAAAAGCCACATGGAAAATCCCAAGAGGCCCCATGGTCAGCCAGTGAATGCATTCCTTTCCCACCTCAGAGGAACACTGAAAGCATGAAACAACCTCATGTCCACCCTAACCCACCACACAAACCCAGGAACGCCTAATGTTTCAAGGCTTCATTGAGGCCTTCTGTGTGTGCTGCCCCACAAAGTTGTTCCAGGGTGTGCAGCCACAGAGGAGCAGCAGAGAGGGCAGGGCAAGCTGGGCAGCAGGACACAGAGAGACCCACCTGCCCCAATGACTTCTTCAATCTTCACAAAGGACACATCAATCTCCTTGGCGAACTCTCGGACGGCTTCATTGGGGTCCTCGTAGGTGAAGGGGTCAATGTAGATCTTCATCCCTGGAGATCCTTGTCACAGGGAAGACAGGAACAACAGCAAAAGGGAGAGTTACAGAAACAGAGTTCATAGAATTGTTTGAGTTGGAAGGAGCTTGAAGTTTACTCCATACTATCCCTCATGAGCAGGGACACCTTCCACTAAACCACTTTGCTCCAAGCCCCATCCGACCTGGCCTTGAACAATGCCAGGGACAGTGGATCCCCAGAGTCTCTGGGCAGCCTGGAAAACCAAGAGCAGTTGTACCACAGCCAAGAATTGGAAACCCTTCTGTCCTCACACTCTCCACTAAGTGGCTGCTGTCACTGTACTCACCTACACCACCTCCACAGACCCTTATTATGCCCTTCAGGCCACCAATTCACCCAACTCTTCCCTGCTCCTCCTCCTCTCCCTCTCTGCCCTCCACTCCTCTATCATTATCCTTCCTCCTTCTCCTCCATGACAATGGGAGCAGTCACAGACCTGAACTACAGCGCGCTGGCTTTACAGTGAAGGCTTTACGAGGCTCCACACGTTAGTGAAGAAATATTTATTTACCCAAAAAGGCCTCTGATGGCTTTGTGGCAGCTACTAAATTGACAGAGTGCAGCAATTATAACCAACAACCGGTATGGATCCGTGAAATACGGCTTGGCCGGACGCCGGGACGTGCGCGCGGTCCCTTGCCCGGGGCAATGTGTGGCCACACTGCAGGAACATGCAGAAAGTGGGCTCTTTGCCCTTTTCCAAGGGGGAAAAACTGAAAACAGGTCCCCAGATTTCCCAAATGGGTTTGCAGATGTCACGTTTGGATGGCAGGGGCTTACAGAGCTGCCAAGGGCACGGTGGCGAGGCACAGTGAGGACACGGGGCTCAGCCGGACACCAGCGTTGTAGTGCCACCCAAAAGGGACCTGCACCAGGCTGTGGTGTCCCTCTGGGGAGGTCAGCTTCCTGTGCCATTTCTCACCCAAAAAGGGGACTGTGGATGGCATAGCAGCCCCTCAAGGTCATCTCTGGAGGACACCAGGAGGGACATCGCTGCCCGGTCCCCTCCCCAAGGTACTTCACCCTTACAGGGATTAACAGCCCTCAGCTACACTGCTCAGGACCTTTCCAAGGCCATGATCCCATCACACCAGTGCTTCCCAGAGTCCCTCCAGAGCTGGTATACAGATGGATGCATGGACCACAGCATCACCTCTGCACCAGGAATCTAAATCAGCTCCCAGCTGTGAAATAATTCAGGACACATGAAAGCCTCACAGTGGGCACTACTGGTGCCAAACAGCCACCAGGAGAGAAATGTGGGGCATTGAGGACTCAGGAAGGACCAGGCAGGAGCATCCTCACCCCCAAAAGGGGCCTTTGGGGCAGAAGTTCTGCACCTCGGAGGCAGGGGAGGCTGCAATGAAGCCATCTGTGCATCTCCCACTTCATAAATCCCTTTATGGCTCTGTCTCATACGCTTTAACTGCCCCATAAATTCTTTTACAAGAGCAGCTGATGCTCCAGCCAGGATTACAAAGGGATTTACAGGATCGTAACAGAGACTAGCTCACTGATCAAAATATTGAAAGAACAGAGGAGAAAACAATGCCCAAGTTTCCTGTTCCCTGTCAACACAGGCTGGTTTTCAAACACCCTCTGATGTGTCCATAGAGCTCAGTAATCACCAGGATGAGCTCCCCCCTCATCCTCATCCCAAATGAGGGATTGGGCACCTAAACCCACTCCTCATCTCTGCCAACATCAGCCCCCAGCTCATCATTCCCACACCAGCAAAAGCTGGGTGAAATTCCGGGTACTGGAGCACACCACCAAAAGCACCCATGGTGAGCCTGCCTGCAAAGAGCTTTGTGCTCTTAAAATCACCCCAAGAATCCTGAAAACTGGATTAGGCCATTTTTCACTACTGCAGACATGGAAAAATTGTTTATCACTCTTCAAAAGTTGAAGCGCTCTGCACCACAACCCTGACTCCAGTGGCCAATTCCTTCTGGCATCACACTTCCTTGGCAATAAATATCATGGGGACAGAGAAAAACCCTTCCTGCTGAATTGCTGGTGCTTCAACAGGGCATTTTTTCCTATTTCCCCAATCTCAAAGCTCCCAGTGAAGCAATGGAAGGGATAAACCTCAAAAAATACACCCCAAGAAACCCCATCTCACCCCAAAATCCACTTGGAGCACTCTGCCAGCAGCAGGTGATCCCAGGGGGCTGCTGGAGGGATGGCAGAGCTGTGCTGGGAGGCTGTAATTGCTGTGCCACTGAACACATGGTGATTTGTTCCAGAGGATGCTCTCATTACTCCATTAGTTGCTCACCACAAATTTCCCACCTGTTTTGCTCCAGCCTCTGCACTGACGGAGTGCCCAGAGGCTCACTAACCTTGACAGGGTATTGCTGGCACCCCAGATTTCTGACACCAGTCATCACAGCCCCCAGGTTTAGAAACACAGGAGAGGCACATGCTGCAATTGTTTCCCTACCTAAGTTGAGCATCCTGAATTTTGGGGTGCTTGGAGTCAGCTAGGGATACATATGTAGTAGGGAATGCTTCAAAACAGGAGGAAAATGTGAAAAATCAGTCTGCCTGCCGCCTGATGTGTGTTCATCCATCAGGCATCACATTAACCTTGCCCTGCCCCCCACAGTGCAGCAATGTGGAGAAAAGAGGGAAGAAAGGCACAGGACTGTCATCACCCAGTGATGTTTGCAAAACAGTTTATTGTTTGCCAGGAGGTTCAGGACCCCCTAAAGTGCTGCCACCACATTGGGAAGGTTCAGTGTGATGCTAAGAGGGTCTAAAGAGATCCAGTGTGCTTTGTTCTCTTGGCTGGGCTCTCCTGCTTACCTCCACTCTCTCCTTAGTTCTCTCCAGCCCTCCTGTTCTTCTCTGCCAGGCTGATTGCTCCATCCTCATTCCTCCCCTCTGCTCCCTGCCTTCCCCACCCATCCTTCCTCCATCCCTGCATCCCACACCTCTTTCCCCCAAGGAGGCACCCAGGACCAAGATGGTTCTTCCCACAAGCAAACTGCACCTGGGAAGCATCTCTAGGAGAGCATAAATGGGATTTACATCCTGCAGGGATGGGGCATGGAACCAGCAGACACCAGAAATATCCTGGCCCCCAAAGCTGCTGCTTTGGTGCTTTATTTTCATTTGCAGTGCTGGCTGCTGGAGGGGCACCAGAGCAGACATTACATAGAAATACATCAGGAATTAATTCTGGCGCACAGCTCCACCAGCCACAGAGGTCTCCTAGGAAAAGCTCAGGCTCTCCTAATTGTTTGCCAAGGGAATCAGCAGCCCAAAGCCAGTTAAACATTCCCACTCACTGGCTGCACATCCTTCCCAGAGCAAGGTACAGAGCAAGCATCAGCCACACAGCCAGGACAGCAGCAGTGCCAGCAACCCCAGCCATGCTCCCAAAATCCAGAATCCCTCTAACAGCTCAGCATCGATCCAGACCTAGGCAGAGCCCGTGGCAGGAGATCAGGGGCTCACATTCCCTCTAAACACCACCTTTCTCCTGTCTTTCCTCCTTTGGGAGTCTACACAACATCCTCTCCCAATCCCTTGTCCCCTACATCCCCCCTGCCCCTGACATACCCCCAAATCCATCATCATTCCCCAAATCGCTCCTGGTACTCTTTTTTTCCACCCACAGTGCTGCACCACTGCAGCCTGCCCTCCCCCACACCCTGACAGACACATGTGGACATCTCCACTCCACCCTATGCTCCTGTCCATCTGCCATGGGGGCTCCCACCACCCCCCAGTCCCCCTTGGAAGGGGAGGATGGGGCAATGCCGGGTGCAGGTTTGGGAGCGTCTCCCGTCTGTGTTTCCCGCTTCCCCTGCTCACCTCTGCCGGTGCTGTAGTGCTGTAGTTTGTCACTGTACACCGCCTCCTTGCTGTAGGCACGCTTCCTGGGAGAACAGGGGAGACAACAGCCAGGCTTCAGCCATCAGCAGCTGCTGGTGGCCCCAAACCGCTCCCCTGCCACCAACACTCCATGAGCAGTGGCATCGTGCTGCTGCCTCTGGCCACGTGGGTCCCCCCTCCCACCCCTCCCACCCCTAATCTGCACCTTACCACCTCCACCTTCCAGGGACACTGATCCCACAGGGACCCACCTGCTGCAGACGATGGAAATGGCCACCAGGGAGACGATGAAGACCACCCCGGCCGCTGCGGAGCCCGCGATCAAAGGCAGCTGCTCTCTCAGCTCTGACTTGTAATCGTCTGCAAGAGAAGAGGGACGGGGTCAACCCTCCCTGGCACCTCAGGGAGTGGGAGCAGCCTTTGGGAAGGGATCTCCTCTGATTCCAAGGGTGCTGCTCCCAAGGTGGTGGGACAAGGGGATCCAGGCAGGGGGGCCAGCTGAGGCAGGGGATGAGCCAGTGCCATGTTGCACTGGGTAGGATTGTCAGGCTTGGCTCACACACCTTTGGCTTAAAGACAGGGGAGAGGAGATCCTGGAAATAACATCAGACCAATGTGCATGGGCCCAGTTTCCCAAAGAGAAGAGGTTCACAAGGTGGCTTTGGCAGTTCCCTTCCCTCAATAAATTCATTTCTTGAGCAACCTGATCTATCAAAAGGTGTCTCTGCACATGGCAGGGGGTTGGAACGAGATGAGCTTTAGGGTCCCTTCCAACCCAAACCTTTCTGAGACTCTATGATTTAAACCTGTTGGCCACTTAGACCAATTTTAACATGGGGTCTCACAAAATTCCTACAAGTTGTAGGAAAGGAGGAGAACACCATTAATAACCAAGCCAGCCAGAGAGTGCTTGCCAAGACTTCACCCAGATCAGACATCAGAGAGTTCACACAATTGATATCGAAGATCATACAGTGGTGAACTTTGGGAGTGAGACTCAGGAGAACCTGAGAACCCTCACTGCAGGTCTGCTTGTAGGTTTTAATATCTCAACATGAGACAAGTCCTTCTGCAGAGCCATGGCACCCACAGCATCCCTTCCCCACCAAGCATCCCTTGGGACCTCCTTTGTCTGCTCAGCCACTCCCTGCATCCTTCAGCAGCAGGCTGGGGTGAAAGCCAAGGTGGCACTGGGAGGACTGGATACGCCTGGGGGAACCCCTAAAAAGCTACTGGCACCCTCCATGTGTCTTTCCCCATTTTTCCCTGCCCCATCACTGGTGTGGGTATTCTCAACAGGCAGTATCCAGCAGATCCCATATTCCTGGGGCTTCTGTACCATTCCAGAAATACCCCTCTCTCCAGTTGTCCCATCGAAGTCTGCCAGGCTGTGCCAGCAGCCACACTCAAGGGTTAAAATAAAACTCATCCAAAAGAAAGCATTTAGCACCCTTTTATCTGTATTTTCTACTCTGCAGTTAATTACTGGCAACTAGATTTATCTCTTGCATGCTGCTTAAATCCTGAGAAATTCTCATCTAACAATCAATTATTATTTAATAAGCTACACAATCCATTCTTATTAAATTTCAATTAATTGCTTATTTGAGGCAGGATTTTTCTTCTCGCTTCTCTAATCCTGAATATTTGAGGCATTGGAGGGGGGTTTATTACCATTTCCTTCCCTTTGGTCACCCAGCATGGTTTTCCTCTTCCCACCCCAGCTGGCACTCGACATGAATGCGTGCTTGGGGTGACCCGTTTTAGCGAAGAAGAAAAGCTTTAGGGAAGAAGAAAAGCTTTAGGAAAGAAGAAAAGCTTTAGGCAAGACAGGCAGTGAGGCTGGGAGCCATGAATATCACCTAAGCAGGGAAGGAACCACGCCAGCAGCAACAGGGAACGGGCTCTCAGCTGCCTCAGGGGTAGGAGGATGTAGTGGGTTTTGTTCGCCAATTCAAGATTTCCCTAATTTTAAAATTTCCCTAAATCCACTAATTTCACTTCCCTAAATTTCCTCCCATTCCAAACCATGACACTGGACCTGCTTCACTCACCAACTTCTGGATAAGTCCTGAAGCTGGGATTAATGGAAAACATTCCCATGAGTTAGCAGTTTCCAAAGGAAGCCAGTGTTGGTGGGTCCAGGGAAGGGCTGGGGCCAGAAGAAGCCATGAAGGTCATGAGCTGGCCCAACACACCCCCTTTAGCATGGGAAATCAGCTTTCAGATGGGCCTGACCATCCCAGCTTTGCCCTGATGGCTCAGATGGACTCCAAGTATCCCAGGAAAGCATCCCAGAGTCCTTCCTCCAAGGGTCTACAAGCCTCCTCCCACCCCATCACACAGTGCCAGACTCACAACTGGTGCCAGGGGCTTCTGTCCCCACAGCTCAAGGCAGCAGAAACAGAAATAAATAGCGAGGGAAAACCTGGAGCTGGGAGATTGAGAGCGGATCACTCCTCCCGTCGGTGGTTAATGAGACACTGCCGTAAATCACCCAGCTCCCACCACGCTGCCTGCTGGGACAGAGCTTTGTGCACACAAGCTCCTTGAATCCCACCAGAGCACGAGGCTGGAGACACCACCACGCCACTGGGACAGAGCTTTGTGCACACAAGCTCCTTGAATCCCACNCACTCCTCCCGTCGGTGGTTAATGAGACACTGCCGTAAATCACCCAGCTCCCACCACGCTGCCTGCTGGGACAGAGCTTTGTGCACACAAGCTCCTTGAATCCCACCAGAGCACGAGGCTGGAGACACCACCACGCCACTGGGACAGAGCTTTGTGCACACAAGCTCCTTGAATCCCACCAGAGCACGAGGCTGGAGACACCACCACGCCGCTGTGACAGAGCTTTGTGCACACAAACTCCCTGAATCCCACCAGAGCATGAGGCCAGAGACACCACCACGCTGCCTGCTGGGACAGAGCTTTGTGCACACAAGCTCCTTGAATCCCACCAGAGCATGAGGCTGGAGACACCACCATGCTGCTGGCACAGAGCTTTGTGCAGACAAGCTCCTTCAGTCCCATGAGAGCACGAGGCCGGAGCAGCGCCGTGCCGCTGGCACTCACCGTCGGTGAGGGTCTGGAAGCACATCTTGCCGCTGTACTTGCCGTAGCCGGCCACGGTGCGGGCGCGCACCTGCACCACGTAGACCATGCCGGNTCCTCTTCAAATGATTGATGTCCTTGTGCATTTCAGAAACATCCCACAGTTATGGAAACCTCCTGTCCCTGCCCACAGCATGGGGGTTGGAACTGAACGATCTTTAAGGTCTCTTCCAACCCAAACCATTGTGTGATTCCACTAAACACCATAATGTGCCCTATGACACCCTGCTCGAGCAGGTTCAAGGGCAACTCTCTGCTGAGATCCCCAGCCCCTGCAGTCCTGCTCTGCTGGCACAGGCCCTTGGCCTAGACCTTGATGGAAACCTCATGCATCTCCACTGTCATTTTTCACCACATTCCCCAGTGCTTTGCTGGTAAGAGGCTGCTGGTGAGATCATCTAATTATTCATACTTAGAGGAATTCATTAGAGCTGCCGAGACACAGGAGAGAGATGGAACAGCTTGGGCCAGGCACGGTTCATCGCAGGGGTTGGAAGCGTGTCCCCTGCAGGACAGGACAGCTGCCAGGGACAGGACCAGTGGTAGGCAGTGACCCGGGGCAGGGACAACCTCCATAACCTTCTCTGGTCCTCCCCAACCCCCTCCCCTCCTCCTGATGCCATCCCCATGATTGAGGTCCCTGCTCATCCTAGCAAATACCAGAGCCAAGGTGGCCACAGGCACTGATGTGCTGGACAAATGCTGCCACGAGGAAGAAATGGCTCAGGTCGGACAGGGCTCTAAGCAACCTGATCTAGTGAGAGGTGTCCTATGGCAAGGGGGTGGAACTAGCTGAGCTTTAAGGTCCTTTCCAACTCAAGCTGCTCTGGGACTCTGATTCTGTGATTTAGCATCTGCAGTCACAACTCACTCCCACCTTCTGGAGGCAGCTCGGCTGACCTGGTGCCTGTCCTACCTGACCATTCCCAGCAGAGCCTGTCTCAGAGCCCACTGATGTTGCCCCTGTCCCCATGCCCCAGCCCAGCCCCCACAGCAGGGCTCCCCCTGGGCTCACCGGGGCCGGCCTGGAGCCCACGGTGCTGCCCACGTCGGGCGTGCAGATGCGGCTCAGCTTCTCGTAGTAGCGGATCTCGTAGTCCAGGATGATCCCATTGGGCTGCTCAGGCTGGGGCCAGGACAGCGTGATGCTCCTCATGGTGGCACTCACCTGGTGCATGATGGGCACGGTGGAGGGGGCTGCCGAGGAAGAGGGGAGCAAGAATTAATGAAGAGGGGTAGGAAAATGGCCTTGAAAGGGGGGAAATCCCCACAGCATCCCAAATCTCCCATGCCTGTGGCTGGCTTCCTCACGGGACCAGCTCACTCATTAGCAGTGGGAAGACTGGCATCTCAGCAGTTTTACATGGAAGCAGAGCAGCAAGTCACTGAGGGAATTCTGCTATTTAAACCAACTACTCCTTTTAATTAGGGGCTTGGAAATCCTTGGTGTTCTTTCTCCTTGGGACTGCTCGCTCCAAGGATATCTCCCATGGTAGGAGAGATACAGCAAAGCTCTCCCCAGCGGGGCAAACCAAGGTTTGGTGACAGGGTCCAGCTGTGTGTGACATCATTTGCTGTAACAGCCTCTCTGGGGAGCCAGCATCCAGGGAGCTCTGCCACAACTGCCACCCCCCTGCTCTCAGAAATGGGATGTGGGAGCAAAGATCTGCCCACCCCTGACAGGGAACCAGGGCAAGGACACTCCAGCCCAGCTTTGGCTCCAGAGAAGCTGCTGGGTCTGCTCTTAGGGGCTCTCAGGGGATGCTCATCCTCAGCACCCAAATGGGCTTCTCCCAGGAAAACAGCAACACTGTCCTTCAACCATTAGGGACACTGAGCCACTAAATTAGTCAGGAGACCCTTTTCCAAATGCTTTATACCCTCCAAGCTATGCTTATAAGGGGCAGAGCCAGCCAATACAGCCCTAATCCTGCACTTAATCCTATCAAAAGAAAGGTATCCCAGTCTGTCCACACCCAAAGGGGCACTGGCATGTCCTGTCCACAGAATCAGCTCCCAGTCCAGCCATCTCTGCCCTCCTCCTCCTCACAATGCCTGCAGTACAGGCACTGCTGGGGAGGTAAAACGCCTCCCCTGTGTGAATCCAGGGAATACCTGAACCCAGCACAACCAGCCTGGGATCATGCCATGGAAGGAATCTGGCGGTGGCAGGAGCCCTGTTTCTCATGGTTCCAATGGAAGATGTGGATAGTTCAGCACTGTCTTTGTTTAACCAGAATACTTAATCCTATTTTTTTTTTAATCTCTCCACATCTGCTCCAGGAAGATGCTCATGGGTTGAAATTAAGCACTCAGATTGATTGCTGTTTTATTAACTCCTATTAGTTTGGATGGGGCTAGGGAAATAGGTGGAAAAACTCTCTGCAAAGCCAAAGAAATTTTAGAGGGAGAGCACCAATGCCCTGGATATCCCTGGTGAATTTCTAACAGGTTACTCCACAGCCCAGCATTTCCATCTTTGTAATCAGCCTTTGTAAGACAAAAAGGGGACCACTGGGATACAGACAAACAGATGAGGGTGTCCCGGCTCCCCATGGTGGGAGAAGAGCTAAGAAACACTCCAAAAATACATCTCAGGAAAAAAAAAAAGGCCTGGAAACAAGAGGCAGGTTTGGCTGCACGTGGTTCAGCAGACAGTGATGCCAGCCAGGCACAAGTGTAGATCTGTATTCCCTGGATCCAGGAGACTGAAATATTTACACTGGTTTACACTGAAATATTTACACCAGGTTTCTCCATTGTGCTATCCAGAGGGAGCAGGATGGTGAAGGCTGCCTGCCCTGGCACAAAGCAGGAATTCCCATTCCCTTTTTAAATCCAGAGCACGTGGGTTTCCATGCCCTCTGATCCTCAGTGCAGCCCAGGACCAGTTGCCCCCTTGCCATCTGCACACCCACTCTCCCAGCATCCCTGTTTGAGCCAGAGCTGCTCATTCAGCTCCTGATGCCTGACTGGGGACAGGAAAGGGAGCAGGAGAGCCTGGAAAAGGAGACAAGAGGGAAATGATGGGAGAGGGACGTGCCAGAGGAGACAGAGCCTGAACTCAGCCCCAGGATGCTGCTCCCTCTGTGCTGTAACACAGCCAGACTGTGTTTCAAGGCCGGATTCACCCCATCTCCCTTCTCCCATCTGCAAAAATGGTGATGCCATTTCATCCCCAAGCAATCTAGAGGGGGAGAGAAGCAGGTATCAGATAACCCTCCCACAAGCCAACTCTCACCCTGCCCAGGACACAGGCAACCCTTCCCTATCCCCATTCCTCCTCCCCTCTCTTCTCTGGCCTTTCTCCCCACTCAGGGCTGGGGACACCACAGCCATCACACACCCTCACACCCCGGGAGCTTTTCCTTTTGGACACAGAGCTTGAAGCAGGCAGCGGGACAGCCGAACTCCCCGGCACCACCGGGACTCACCGGCCTGGTTGGTGGTGATGTTGACGGAGACGTGCTGCTGCGGGAAGGGGCTCTTGCTGGACACGCCGTTGACCGCCTGGATCTCGAAGGTGTAGGGGGTGTGAGCCCACAGGTTGCTGATGAAGACGCGGGTGTCGGTGAGCCCCAGCTGGCGGGGCACGAAGTCCACGTTGTCGTCGCAGCGGGAGCAGGCGCGCCGGTCCGAGCGGCACTTCTTGCACACGATGTTGTAGGTGACGTCGTCCCGGCCGCCCGTCTCCCGCGGCGGGTGCCACTCCAGGATGATGGACGTCTCGTTGACAATGGAGATGACGTTGCGGGGGCCGGATGGGACGCCTGTGGGGAAGGAGAGGCAGTGAGATAGGTTCCTGCCCTCCCACGGAGGCTCCAGCTCAGGAAGGACACCCCAGGGCTCTGCACTACCCATCGCCTCCTCCTTCAAGACGGATTTTGTGTCCACAGCTTTGCTTAGCTCAGGGTCAGACCTCCCACATTGGCAGCACCAACCACCTGCGCTGCAAACACGTTTCCCAGATGGAGATGACAACTCCCATGCCACAAACCCACTTAAGCCTCCAAAAAACCTCCATGTGGAATGCACACAGACCCCTCCATGAAGTTGGGCCCATTTTAACGCCACCAGGAGATGCTGAGATAACTGCAGTGTTCACATGGAGAAGTACCTCGAGCAGATTATCCCACCAAGAGAAAAATCACTTAGCCAGCACCACGAAGAACCAGAGAAGCAGCAGGAGAAGAGAGAATCAAAAATGGAAAGTGGTTATTAAGGGTTCAATATCACAAGTTGGAAACCCAGGCATTTCCTAGCATGGAGGAAAGCCAGCACCACTCCATGGTTTGCAAGCAGTTCCCACGTTGGACAAGAGATGAAAACTGCATTGATCAAAGCTGCCAGGAGCCATTGCAAATGCTTCAGAGGATGGGAATTAAACATGGCTGCGATTGCAAGCGCTGCTGGATCAGGGCTGCAGTCCATACAGGAGGAACCCAGGAGAGCAGCACTGAGGTAGAAACAAACTACTGCACAGACCCAGGGAAGGATTTGGGGTCAGTCAGGACAGCTCCGCAGCCAAAATCACAAAATTCAGCTGCTTGGTTTATTAAATAAGGGAAGCAAGGAATTCCTGATGCTGGCTGGGCTGGGGGCTGTGCTCCCAAGAAAGAAAAAGGACTTTGCCATGATACAGGGAGCAATAAAAATGATGGAGGACTTGACCTGCAAGGAAGGGTTAAGAGAGAAAAGCACATTCTGTCTTGGGGAAACCCATCCCACGGGAGCCCTCCTCATATGTGTGTGTGTGTCAGGGAACATCATTAGGGCTGTGGATAAATCAGCCCTGTTAAGTGGCCAGGGATGGGCTAGACAGGGACAGATTCATCAGCACCATGGTGACGTGGCTGGTGGGATGGAGAGGCCATTCTGCATAGAGACACTCTGGGAGCCTCTCTAAGCTGCTGCCATGGATAATGCGGATGAAAGATTTTGTTCAAATGCTCAAAGAAATGACAGCCTTAAAAAAATATTAAGATCATAATATTCCAGTCCCTTTAACCCTTTTCCTCTTTAGGAGTAAAAACATCTGTCATGCAGCAGCCACCAGTGCAGCATCCTTGTTGGAAAGGGCTTTCCTGTACCTGAGGCACCACAGCATTGGCAGGCTGCCCCATGGTGGAGATGTCAGAGTTACAGGAGGGTTGTAGGGGCCACAGCAGGGGCAGCAGCAGAGAGAAGGACCTTCATTCCCCAGGGCAACAAGACTGCAGGACTCACAAAGGCTCAATGGGATCAATATGAGTGAGTTACCCACAAAAATCTGCAACCTGTCTCACGAGCCTTAATCCAAATCCTCCCTCCATACCTTAAGCAGTTAATACCTTTTCAAGAAAAAGGAAAAAACCCTGTATTTCTTCCCTTTCCCAGCAGCAAACTGCTGCCTCCCCAGATACCTCCCACTTTAATTGCAGCCCCTTCCCTCTTCTGCAGGGGCCCAGGAACTGCAGGGATCACCCTTGGAAGGGTTCCAGTCCAGGGCACAGCCAGCAGCTCCACAATGTTATGTACTCCTCTGACACAAAGAAACTTTGTGGGTGAACAGATGGCACCTCAGATTGGAGCACTACAAAATCAAGCACTGATGAGAAGAAATAAAAATCAGCAAAGAGACTTTTTTTCCCTGTATTCCTATAGCACAGCACTGTTATAAATCAGTTATGTAATGAGGCATAATAAAGATCTGTAGATTATCAGTAGTCGTGCAACCTGCTGAATATCTGTATGAGAGCTCAGGTGATCCAGCAAAACACACAAATCCTTTCCTTGTTTCCTTGATGTGTGCTTTGGGCACTTCCCAGCACAGATATTCTGGAGCATCTGTGTGCTAAACCTCAACGATAGGCTGGTTCAAGGGCCTGGAGTGTATCTGGGGGGGAGCTGAGGCCTGAGTTTCCAGCAGGCTGAAGAGCACATCAGCTCTTTCCTGTCTCCTGGGCTCTTTTCCCACCAAAAGACAGGCTTGAGGACACTGCTGCCGTGCCAGGCAGCTCGGGCAGGCAGCCGAGCAGCGACGCATCGTTGAATACCAATGCCTAATGCAGCCTTCCCCCTATTAAAAAATACTCCATCTGCAAGACTATGAACAAGACAGCCAGAGCAGATAACTTTAAATCCTAATTTATCCTGGGGACTATCTCCCTGCCATCACCACCGCTGCCCGGGTGATGTATAAATCCCAGAGGCTGCCAGTCAGGTGGGATGTGGAGCCACGCCATCCCTCCGCCTTGCCCACCCAGCCGCGCTCCTCCTCCCATCCACAGCGGGACAGGGGGAGAAAACAAAACAAACTCTACACGGATTGAGACTTGGTCCCTGCTGCTGCCCCAGGAGGGAGGGGAGGCCCTGCAGCCCCCAGCCCCAGCCCCGTACTCACTGGTGCAGGCGGCGGCCGGCGGGTCGAAGTCTGCCCGGTAGTAGCCGTTGCGGCAGGCGCACAGCGGCGAGGCCTCGGCGGTGGAGCGGCTGTTCGGGGGGCACGGCACGCACAGCCCCGCGCCCTGGCTGGCCTTGAACGTCCCTGCAGGGCAGGCTGCAAGAGAGAGCACAGCAGCTGGGTCCTGAGCTGTTCCAGGACACAGCAGAAAGCAGGTCCTGTCCTCGGAATGGGGTGGAAAGGAAGGAGAGGAGAGGAGACACAGAAAAGCTTCACACTTGTAAGTGGGGTATCACAGAATCACAGAATAATGAGGTTGGAAGAGACCTCTAAGATCATCGAGTCCAACCTATGCCCTAGCACCTCAACTAGACTACAGCACCAAGTGCCATGTCCAGTCTTTTTTTAAACACGTCCAGAGACTGTGATTCTACCACCTCCCTGGGAAGAGCATTCCAGTACTTTATTATTCTTCCAGTGAAAGTTTTTTTCCTAATATCCAACCTGTACCTTCCCTGATGTAGCTTGAGACTGTGTCCTCTGTAGCACCTTCCCACGAATCTAGGATGGCCAGAATTTTCCATGTTGGCTATGGATTATTCCTGAAGCCACTAGACAAACACTGCAACCACATGGCAACAATCTTTAGCCAGGCAGAGCAAGGGGGCTGCAGTAGCTGCTTTGCTCCTTACTGCTTGTACCCAGGCAGGGGTATGGCAGGGGGCTGTGGGACCCCCACCCCCAGCAGCACTCACAGGGACATGGACAAGCAGGAGCAGGACAGCATTCCTCTTCTCCTGATCAGTCCCTTTCCACCACCCCCAACAGCCTGGCTCAGGTCCCACAGCTCTTTCTCCACACAAAATTTAAATATTTAATTAAAAAGTCAGTGTGACACCCATGACAGTGTGTTATGGATCCATCCTGTTCATCCCTCACAGCCTGGGGCTGGAGCTTCCCAGCCTCTGAGTTCATTCAAGCAGGAAATGGCATCTAATTCATAACAGAGAAGATGTTCCAGTTACAGTGAGGGTTTAATCAGCCACAGGGGAGGTTTCATTAATCAACCATCTCGCTGCTCTGTGGAGAGAGGGCGAGGATGGAGTGACAGGGATGGGGTGCCTCATCTCTGCCCCACCCCACCCATCCTCAGCAATGGGCACTGATGAACGATGCTCATCCATCCCTGACATCCAACAAAATCTGACGGAACCAAAGGCTGCAGAAGGGAATATCTGTATTTTGGCACATGTACCCAAGGGATCAGACTCCCATCCTGGCCAGGAGAGACTGTTCCTGACCTCACACCAGGGTGGTGCCAGCCCTGTCCCTGTGATGCCATCCCCCTCAAGGCACAGCTCTGCAGAGAAACACCCAATGTGTCTCATAAACACGGCGATGATTGAGATAATGGAAAGTGCCTCTTAGCCCCTGTCTGCTGCATCAGGATATGAGGCATCTCCTAGCAGCCATGAAGAGGAAATTAATAGGAGCAAGCAGGAGTAACCACTTTGATGCAATTTCCTTGGGAGATAGTGGACCATCTAATCTTTATTGGAGCCCTTTAACCTGTCATTCAAAACTCATGAAGGCCTCCTGCTCACACAGCCTTCCCAGATATTAACAGATGATAGAAAAGAATAAATCAAAACAATATTTTACAATTTTATTATTCAGAAGATCCCCCCCCCCCGCCTGAGGCACACAACTGGCTGCAATGAACTGTCTCTTTCCAGTGGCCCTGACAGCTGGGTGGGGATGTGACATTCCAGAGGAGCCAGCCACCATCTCCCACTGCCCTTCCTCTTCCCCATCAGGGGAGGACTGCCAAGTCCTCCACATCCCACCACAGCCATCCCATACATGTGGCATCTTAAGGAAGCACTCAGGGCCATAATCCAGCACCTCATGTGGTGGGCAGTGAGACACACGGGGTCACCATGCAGTCCAGAGGGTCTGAGGGGACCTTCAGGATGCTCCACAGCAGAAGGCAGAGGGATGCAGACCCTTCCCCAATACACACACAGAGCCCTATTCCCATAACAGCACAAGGAGACACAGAGTTACACAGACACACAGGGCAGGAGACAAAACCACAAGTGGACACCAAGGTTTTGAGTGTATCTCCAGCTCCTCACCTCTCCCTCCCCACCATGTCCCAGCAGCCTTGTGCTCCCACAGGAAGGGGGAGCATCCATGAGACATGCAAAGGGGGAACTGTGGGCGCTGGAGCTGGAGGATGTGTCAGAACACACCTGAAACATGCCAGACTCTTTGGAGGAGCAGGAAGGGGAGGGCAGTGGAACCAGGGAACAGCCACCTGTGTTTTAATGGAAGAGGATGGAGGAGGGAAGGAGGATGATGAGAGGATTGCAGTGCTAGGAACAAACCTCAGTTCAAAGCTTGAGGGCACATTGGTGGGTTGGTTGAAGAGGTTTGTTAATGTTTAATTACAATTAATCCGAGTGATGCTTTGTCAAAACACCTGAACATGGCACCCTGCACCCCAGTGTCCACAGGTTTCCGTTATCACTTCGCTTATCCACAAATTCCTGTAATCTGCAGGCACGTGGCTCTTAATTGCTATTATTACCAATTAGCTTTTCTCTCCTGTAATTACACTGTGCTTGCCTAAAGCCTCCCACAGTTTCAGGGAGGTGGATGCCTTCTCCTCCCTCCCAAATATGCTGTGGGTGCAGCACTCCCCTCTGGCAGCTGCCCATGTGTCCCCTCTTTCTGGGGGAGCTGAACCATGAACCACATACTGAAAATGAAAACACAGCACAAACCCTCAGGGCCCTGCAATGCCATGGTGGGATCCATAATCCTTCACATGGCAAACTTACAGTCCAAGTGCAAGGCTCAGATGGAGGACTCGAGCCCAGGAGGGAGCAATAAATCACCCCACTAATGGCCAGTGCAACATTTGCCCTAATTTAAGGGCTGCTCCAAGAGCTTCCCAGAGCTGGCAAAGTCTGCATCCATGATAGGGTGTCAGACACGTGCAGGATGAGGCTCTGCCTCAGCTTTCCCTGTGGGAAGGGGCTTTTTCTGCCAGTGCCCAGGCTATGGCACAACTTGCATCTCTTCAGCCCAGAGGAGAATTAATTGATTGTTGATTATGGAGGCTGGATAAGATTAATGATGTGCTTAACTATCCATTTCCTCACATTTAGGCACCAGGGGTGTGTTTGTAAATGCTGAGGCACAGAACTTCTCCGTGCTGCTCAGCAGGGAGGATGCTCAGCACTTAACCCCCCCACTATCCAAAGATGCCCACAGATCCATCATCCTGCCTGCACACCAGGAATGCTGCACATCCCAGGTGTCAGTTTGCCAGCAGGACTCCTTTTCCAGGGCTGACATGTCTGGGGGTGGGAGAGAACATCATTGAGGGGCTGGTGAAACTCAGGCTTCTTGCAGCGAGATGTCATCAGTGGAAGTTTGGGGGGAAAATAGCTGCAAGTCACTGTCACATCCAAGGGGTGATTGTAAGGATGTGGCCACAGGGCTGGATACAACTGGGACTCCCAGCCAGAGCTGAACCTCTCCTATCCCCTCTCAAAGGCTCAGAGGAAGAATTTGTCACATCTCTCATACAAGTAAATATCCAGTGAAGGCACCACAAAGCTGTGTCCCCACTGCCACATCCCTCCGCAGCTCCCAGAATNAATGTTCCTGAGGCTCTGGCAGCCTTGGGGCTGTGCCCATTCCCTGGGGAGCCTGGGCAGTGCCCAGCAGCAGGATGGATTGTGGAAGCACTCGTGGCACACAGCAGCACTGTGAGAGTTTTTCACTGCTTAACACTCTCCTGTATCCTGCATCATTGTATTACAGGTGCCAGGAGTCCTAGAAAGAGCCAGAGATAAGCAGGATCTCCTGGCTCATCCATCCCTGCTCCTGCCCAAGGCAAGCCACCATCACAGCCTCTGTGGAAATGGTGCAAGTGTGAGGATATTCAAGCATGGGGGTATCCAAGCATTTCACTCTCAAACTAAATCCTCTCAGTTAGCACCTGGAACTTGCACTTTTTAATTACTCTCTCAGGGAAGCTTAAGTCAAAAGAGAAAAAAAAAGAAGAAAGGAAGAAAGAAAGGAGACATTGCCTCTACATTAACTTGCTCTAAAGCTCCCTGGGGATGCAGAGTGGCATTTTTCCTTCTCAGATTTTAAAATAGGAGCTTCTCCAAGGAATTACAGATTCAGCAGCGATTCAGAGAGCCATGACCCACCCCAAACCTCACCAGCACCCAGTAAACCAAGTCAGCAGTGCCTCATCCATCCCATGCCCCTCTGTCCCTGCTGTGGCAGAGCTAACCCCATTTTCCAGGTATCCCCAAATTCATGCTTGATTTGGGTTCCCTTTTGGGTCCAGGGCGATCCCAGAGTCTTTGAGCACACCTGTGGCACTCTGGCACAGCAGGTGATGAAAAGCTGTGTTAGAAGCAGCAGTGCTGCACGAGATGATGCCCTCAAGGAAGCTGGAGGTGTGGAGAGCACTGTCAGGTGCTAAGGCACTAAAGAGCCTGGATGATCCAGCCTTGCTCCAGAAAGACATGTGGAAGCACCTACCAGCACCCCTGGGAGATGGGCAACAGGGTTTGAGGACAGCACAGGTCAGGAAAAAAGGAGAAACTGTGGCTCATTGCATTTGCAGCCTGCCAGAAAGAGATTCAAGGCCCCACTTTCTGCAAACAATAATTTATCTTTAAGAAAAAATACTGACGCCTCAACCCAACACCTTGTGCACAAGGCTCATAATTTTTTGATGAAATTCCCCAAAAAAGGGGAGGAGATGCTTGCTAGAAACCTCTTGTGCATTTTGTAGACACCATCGACACAGAATCTATCTTTAAATACATTAAAAAAAAAAACCAAACAGTTTTTCAGCCTTCAAACTGGTTAGCCCCAGAGATGGGTGCTTTAAAACGCTCTCCTTGCCATGCTGCTGTCACCCTGAGTGGCCGAGATGCTGGCTAGGACACCCTCCCAAACACTGTCAGCTGAGAGACACCATCCAGGCAAATAAACACCCACACGAAATTGTGGGCTACAGCAAAGTGGCATCGAGAGGATGCTGTGACTACAGGGGCAGGCACCTGGCACGGCTTCCCAGGGCTCCTGCTTGCCCCACGGGCACTGCTGACACCGTGTTCCCTGGGGACCCCGAGCTGCCACCCAGCCCATGCATTTGGGCTTCAATGCCTTTGATATGACGATGACACAGGCAGCAGGTTGGGGGGAAAAGCAGCAGAATTGGGCAGGTTGTCACCCACAGGCAGGGACTGTCATCTCCCACCTTCAAAGGGTGACAAGGGCACTGCTTTCCCAGCCTGCTTTCATCTCCCTCGTTATCCTCCCTGCACACATCCAAGCAGGGAGCAGGCACGTGGTGCCAGAGGTTTAATTGAATCCCTGCATGGTGCTCTCCTGTCATCCCTTCCCTCCTGCCTCCCTGTTGGGGAGGGGGCTGGCAGGTTGTTTTGTGAGGATTTTGCCCCCATACCTACTTTTTAATGATCTGGTTGCCTTTATTATATTAAGCCAAGTGTTTCTCCAGGAACATCTGAGCCCAGCACAGCCACAGGGAGCCCAGCAGGCAGCCAGCAGTGCCAGGGGTGCTCTGCCATGCCACTCTCCACCAGGCATCCACAAATTAACCCTGAGAGCCTTCCATACTGGCAGCAATGCCAAGCCAGGAGAGCTGGGAGGGTGCCTGCACCCTGCCTTCCTGACCATGCCAAGGAAGGAGATTCAGCCCTTAAACACCCCATCAATCACCAAATCCCAGCATCCAGGCCTCAGTGTAGGGAGCAGAGTGTGACCTGGGTGGAAGAACAGGGAAGTCCAAGCATTCCAGCCCTGAAGTATCCTCCTGCTCCCAAGGAGGGAGCTCAGCACAGGACCCCAAGCTATGCCAGAAACCACAGCACACAGGGACAGGACAACCCAGCAGAGCCCTGTCCCCAGATCCTTGTCCTAAACCCTCTTTTTGGTGCAAACTTCACCATTTTGTAGCCGAACACACCAAATTTTGGATCACCCAGAGATGCTCCTGCCTCGGGGCCATCCGAATTACAAACAGCACCTGCCCCATTGTGTTCCCTTCTTTCAGCACTGTCTAGGCAGAAACTAAACTCATGAGATAAACATGAGCTTCCCAGCATTGGGGCTGGCATCCTGCAGGCACGGGCTCCGTCTCTCCCTGCTCCGCGTGAGGCAGCTGCTTAATTAAACCAGCCCTCTGCCTCGGGAGGAATAGGCTTAGATCCACCCTGGGACACATGTAAATTAAAGTCAGAGCCGGCCTGCCATGGTTTATTCATGGAGGGAAGTAAAATTCAATGTGGTTTTACCTTTCTCAGGTTTTTTTTTTCTCTGCTTTTCTTCTCACGGATGAGAAATGAATTGGAGCAGGGCAGGATTTCAAAGGCGCTTGCAGGGTAGGGAGCTGTGCAAGGCATATTAGAGGCAACAGGACTGGATGCATCCCTGTTCACCTCTCCCAAAAGCCCACCCCTCGCCCCAGAGAAGCAAATACCTGATTGATGGAGCAAGGTGCTCACAGACTGAAATGCTCACCAGAGTAAGCCCCACATGCTTCACTGGAAGCAAAATGCAGTCCATGCTCACCCAGAAGCAGTTTTCCTCCAGAAAGGCTTACTTGGAAAAATTAAAGGTCTCTGGATGCAAGGGAGCTTCAACACCAACTGTTTAGGTGACATCATGGCCCCAAACAAGGAGTTTAAGCCTCAAGCAGGGCATGGAAGCAGCTGGTTCAGGCTCCCACGTGCCTGGCTGCTCACTGCCTGCAGCGTCCCAACAGGTCCATGCTCACCCATTTAATCATCACTCCGGGCTCCACTCTCTGTTTTTCATGCTTGGGAGGGTTTTGAAGGTCTGAAGAGAAAATCTGTCCCAGATGGATGCAAGAGAAGAGCAGGCACGCCCTGGGCAGACGGTGCCGTGGGGCTGCCAGCTTGCCATGGAGCAGGGAACTCACTTCACTCTCCAGAACAGCCAGAGGGGGGAAAAAACCCAACACTTGTCATGATCACTTTTCCAAATCACTGTTCTCCCACTCAGGTTTTGTTCTTAGTTTCTACTTGGCTACAGGCTCACTGCCCAGTCCCATGCCACAGCTCCACTTCCTCACCATAATCCAGCTACTTTGAGTGATCAAACTGAACAAATTAATCAAACTCCAGACAATTCACACACATACACAAGGAGGTTCACAGCAGGGTGAGCAGCAGACACAAGGCCATGGCAGTACCAGGCACAGGCAGCTCCTCATCATCCTCACTGCCCCAGCTCATTATTCTGAGTCCACAAATGAAAGGGAGATGAAGTTGTCATCAAGGATTTTATGCTATTTAACCTCCTCATATTCTTCTTTAAAAACAGATTTAGCAGCTGCAGCCTGACACAGGCTCTTCCCTCTGCCATCCCTGCAAGCAGGAGCTTCCAGTGCCTAAAGAGGCTCCAAGGGCCTGGAGTGACAGGGCAAGGGGGAAGGGCTTTACATGGACAGAGGATAAGGTTAGATTGGATATTGGAAAGAAATTCTTGGGTGGTGAGGCCCTGGCACAGGCTGCCCAGAGGAAGCTGTGGCTGGCCCAGCCCTAGAAGTGTCCCAGGCCAGTGCCTCACCACCATCTGTCCCCCACAATGAACCTCATAGCAAGTCTGGAGTAAAAAAATGGGGGACTGAGATTCAGGCCAGGACTTATGTCCCAAAATCACAACCCCCAAAGATGCTCTACCCGCTCCCTCCAGGCATCAGGCTCCACGGAGAAATATTTTTTTCCCTCATGAACCACAGCAATGTTAAACTCCAGAGTTGCCAGACACAGACTGGAAGAGCCAATGCTTCCATGTGCCACCTAACCCAGGACATCGTGTTCACCCCTCAATGCCTGCATGAGCTGTCGAGCCACCTCATCCACAGGGAAGGGAAAGGGCACAAAAATTCCTGAAGGATCTCCAGGAGAAGCTCTCCCCCCAGGCACAGAGCTGCTGACAGGGGCTGTGGTTAGAAGCCCTGTGAAAAAGATGCATCTTTCCTTTACAGCTAGGGATTTTGGGAACCACCAATGTCTCTCCATAATTCCAACCTCTCTTCTGACTGTGAAATTGGGGTGGCATCGCAGTGGGCTCCCCAAAGCACAGCTCCTGCTGGGAAGCAAACATCTCCCATCCCTAAGAGGAACTAATTAAGCACCTCTTCCTCCTTCTCCAGCTCATGCCACACAGTGTCCCCTCAATCTAGAGAACATCAAGTGCTCATTAATTACGTTTCAAGTGGTTCCTCGTTAGTGCTGACACCGTGAAGGAGAAGTCACCCCAGGATGGGGCTGGGGAGAGTTTCAGCCACAGGGCCAGGCTGGCACGGGCAGGGACATAGGGACACACAGCTTCCCTGTGTCCCTGCCACAGCACTGCAGGACATTGTGCCTTGGGTCACACTGGGGTGGGGAGATGTCCCAACATGGAGCAGAACGTTGCCATCCTGGTGGAGGTGAGCCCTGGGGGGCTGTGGTTTGGCTGACTGCTCAAGTACTATGCCCAGGAATAGATTTGCCACGGGAGGATGTCCCAACCAAGGCACATTCCTCATCCACCCCAAGAGTGCCATGCAAGGAATTAATTAGAAAAACAATTAAGAGAGCTTCCCAATGAATATTTATAGCAGAGCAAGCCATAATTACTATTCCTGGGAGGAAAGGCACCCTCCTACCCAGCTGCAGACAGGAAAGAGGACACACAGCACTGACAAGGGTGGCACCTTTGAAAAGCCCTTCCAGCCAAACCATTCCATGCTTCCATGATTCCCACACTGGGGAGGGCAGGCAACCCGCTCTAGAGCTCCTGGACAGGAAAGGACCTCCTGCAAGCAGCGTGAACACTCTGGCACTGCTCATTTTGGTGCAACCACTGGGGACAGGACAGATGCCGAAAGCTGCAGGGCAGAAGAACACTCACTGACCCCAGACAGCTTCCCCCTGCCTAAATTTCCACCTGTGTCTATGCTGGTGATAGCAACAGGCAGGCACAAAGGAGTGGTCTCCTCCATCCTCAACATCTGCTACACATAAGTCAAAGCCACCTGAGATTGCAGGGATTTACTGTACGTAGGCAGCTCTGGAAGCTTTTCTTAGCTGTGAAACATAATTTGCACCTTGGGCTCTCTAAGAATAAGTTGTCTTCAATAATAACACAAGATTAAGAGCTCAGGAGCAGATCCGATGTGAAGCAGGAGATCTGTGATAATCCCAGGTCTCTCCTGTCACCCCCCTCCAGCACTGCCCCCCCTGCTTGCCTGGTGTGCTGAAACAGATGTCCATGGCAGAACCAGGAGATTTGGGTTTAGCCAGAGAATGACAATCCCTGGAAACACCCAGAGAACCTTTCTGCTATGCCCAGAACCATTTCAAATTCTCTGGTTTGTATCAGGGCAAAACCCATAAACCCTTCTGCTTGTGAGGAGGGTGACCAGGTCCCTCTGCACTATGGACAGGACACATGCCAGTGAGCACCAACCCCTACCAAAGCTATGTCCAGGGCCAGGGCAGATCTGTTGAGCCTGCATGCAATATGTACTATAATAAAATTCAAAATAAAAAATAAAAGTGTAAGTCAATATCGCGTCTCTCCTCAAGGGTAATTTCCTCTCTGGGCTGCAGACCCAGCAAAGCTGCTTGAGCCAGGATAGAAATTCAATTCATAATTCCCCCTGTATAAAATTTTCCAGGATGCCCCTGCTTTTACAGACAAGTTTAAGGCAGCAAAGTCCAAAGACCAGACCTGAGGTTGGAGCTGTCCACCTCCAGCTTGGCACGCAGTTCTGTGCTCCACGCTCCACAACTCTCCCCCAGAACAGCAAGGAAATGGCCACGATACACAGAGTGTCACCATACCATTCCAGAAGGCTTCAACCCATACACAGTAACACCACACCACTTCAGAAGTCTTCAAGCATTGGCCTTTCTTGTTCTTTAGCCCAGCCTTTTATCCCTTCCTGTTCATGCATTGCACCTGTGTGCCCTCTGTTCCCTTTGGTGGTTGGGCAGTGCCCCTGGGCACTCCATGGCTCATTGCTGTCAGTGCTGTTCACCTGCTCCTCACAGCTGTGCCCGCTGGGGATGAGGCTCAGCCCCATCCCAATCACCACAAACTGTGCCTACAGCAGAGCTCTGCCTGCACCTACCAGAGCATCATCCCAGAGAGGCCGCAGGGAGGGAGGGATGAGACAAGACAAGGATAGCATTATCCCAGGAATGGCTCCCTGCTCACAGGGGTGGTGCTGCTGGGAGCCCAGCCATGCTCAGGCAGGNACAGCTCTGGTTTGATGCTCCCACAGCGCAGGCTTGGAGGTTCCTTGGCCGCGAGTGCTGCGCTGGCTGAAGACGGATGGGCTTTCCCATGGCTCCTCCAAGGGGCTGTTTGAGAGCACGAGCCACGCTTTGATTTAATCACCCTGCTCCTCTCTCCACGCATCCTCTGCCATCTGAGGCACCAGGCGTGACAAATGGCCACTTGTACCACGCTCGGAGCTGACACCCACGGCACCGCTCCGTTTGTCACCATCCGAGCGCACGGCGGGGCTCCAGAGGGGAGCAAATTAAAACCTCGCTATCTGCACTGATTACTTTTCCCTCATCCCAGCGGGCTCCATCCTTCCTCAGCACTGTCCCAGCTGGCACATCCAACCCACACAAACCTCCTCAGACAGCCAGGGGAAAGCAGGGCAACTCATTCCACCTGGTCCATGGGTTTTTCACCACTCTGGGTCTCTCACTTACTAAAACATCACCAGTGAAGGGCTGTTTCCCCAAGCAGGGGTTGCAGCAGACCCACAAAGCCCAACTGCAGCCCAACTCAGCTTCCAAAAGATGCCTTGCACAGGGGAGTGGTGATGAGTTGTCTCATGGCTTGAGCGAGAAAATCCATTTTATTATTACTATTATAGAATCACAGAATCATTAGGTTAGAAAAGCCCTCCAAGGTCACTGACTCCAAACATTAACCCAGCACTGCCAAGGCCACCACTAAACCATGTCCCCAAGTGCCACATCCACACAGCTTTCAAACACTTCCAGGGATAGTTATTCCATCACTTCCCTGGGCAGCCTGTTTCAGGGCTTGGCAGCCCTTTTGGTGAAGAAATTTTCCCTAATTCCCAATCTAAACCTCTTGAGGCCGTTTCCTCTTGTCCTGTCCCTGTTCCCTGGGAGCAAAGCCCAACCCCCCCAGCTGTCCCCTCCTGTCAGGGAGTTGTGCAGAGCCAGAAGGTCCCCACTGAGCTTCCTTTTCCCCAGGCTGAGACCCTGCAGCTCCCTCAGCCACTCCTGGTGCCCCAGCCCCTTCCCCAGCCAGGGTAAAAAACTCCTTTTTTTATGTTTTAAATCATTACTGTTATCCTGCTGGCAGAGACACTGGCCCCATGGGCTGTAGGGTGCAGCACAGCCCCAAACACGGGTGAGATTCCCACCCCTTGGCAAGCAAACCGCAGCAAGAAGAGCCATTCCCAAAGGAGTTCTCTCGTGACTGTAAAAAAAAAACCACAACAAAAAACCCAACAACCCAACAAAAAACCAAAAAGGAAAAAGTTATAGAAAGGCTTTAAAAGCCCCTGGCTGAGTCACTGGGTTTGCCAGGTGCTGGCTATTTGCAAACAAGGGTGAAACAATGCGGGTGCCGGACATGGGCCGGATCTGGCGCTTCCTTGCGGCTCTCCCATTGTCCAGGAGAACAATCCCTGCTCCTGCTGGACAGCAAAGGCAGCAGGGTGAGAGCCAGGTCTCCTGGGCTGGGTGAGTGGAGAAGGCTGGGAAAGATGGGTGGGTTTCACAGCCCACTGCCGCAGGGATGCTCATGAATACGCACACATGGAGCTCTGCACCCCAAAATTCCCCAAAAAATTAATTTTCCCAGGCTCTTCAGCTACTACAGGAAGTTTCCTAAATGGATCATTAACAGAAAAAGGGTTTGGAAGCCTCCATTTGCAAACAGTCACAAGGAAAGACCCTTAGGTGAGTAGGAAAATCAGAAGAAGATTTTTTCTTCCTGTTTTGAGGCTGGAATCAATGTTATTAACACTCAGAAGTTCTCATGGTAGGGAAGAAAAATACATAAATGGCCCATGAAACAATTTAAGGAGGAAAAAAATTGATAAGTGGGAAAACAAAGCCATAGATGGAAGCTAATCCCTAATCCCTCTGAGGTCACTGCTGCAACAGTCCAGCTTAGGAATCCCAACCCTGCAATGCTCACTTGGTCCCCACTCACACCTTGCCTGGGGTATTTTCTGTGTTTCCCCCTTTTTTCTCCTTCAGACAGGTGTGAAGGATCTGAAGGATCATCACAGGGATGATTTGGGGACAGGGACAGGGAGTGGTGGCTGTGGTGCCCAAGCCTCCTCCCCGACAGCAGCCAGGCCTCATGGACCCTCCCCATCCCTGTGCTGGGGGAAGGAAAAGGGCCTGAATCCATCAGAGGCACATTTGGGCTAATAATGTCTAATTAAGAGTTTCATTAAAACCCATCACACTCATTAGAAAAAAAAGTTAACAAGGTTTTCTGGACATTTTCCTTGCAAAATTATCATGGAGGTTAATGGATGCCTTCACTAAGGCATAATTTAGGAAAAATCACACTTTTTTTTCTTTTTCTCTCCCCTTTTTTTTTTTTTTCCTTTGTGATTCCACTGTTTCTCCTCCACAGTGTGGCCGTGGTAAAACTGGGCTGCCTGTTCCACCCAGTGGTGGAAGCCGGGAGATCGCTCCCAGGCAAAGGCAAAGCCCCTCCAACAAAGGGGAGCATCCCTCCCTCCCTCCCTCCCTCTCCCTACTGCCGGCAGGATTCGGCTGGAGCTGGCAGAGCTGCCACTTCCCAGCACAGCCCGAGCAGGGAGAGCGGCTTGGGCTGATGCAGGATGGGAGAGGGGCAGGAAGCTTGATATTGTGCCAAAAAACAAAAACAAAAGAGAGGAAAAAAAAAAAAAAAAAAACCAAAAAAAACCAAAAAAAAAAAAAAAGAGAGAATTAAAAAAAAGAGAAAATGGCCCATTCTGAGCAGTCAGAGGCTTGTGGCACAGCTAAGCCTGAAATAAAACAGCCCCTGGACATCTTTGCTGCCCTTTGGGGTGGAAAGTGCCCCATCTGCCCAGATTTGGGTCTAAAAGCAGCTTTTGGGATGGTTAGTGGGGCAGTGTGTCACAGGTGCCCAAGCCCCAGGGAGCAGAGGCACAGCAGTGCACAGGGAGGAGCAGATCCACAGCCCCAGTGTGTTGACTTTGCCCAGACACAGGATGCTGGGCAGGAGGAAAGCTTGAAATCCCAATTCCAACCCTCAGAGAAACATTTTCCCTGGAAAAACACTTAAATCATCCTGAGCATCACTCATTTCTACCCAGCTGCCAGGCAGAGACCCCAGTGTGCATCAGCTGTTTTTCCACATGTTTGGAAAGGTTTGGGAACAAACTGGTTGACCTAAGCCTGGTCCCCAGTAAAGAGCTTCATGAAGTGCTGATGGTTTTTAAGCCCAAGTATTTATTTTTTGTCCCCAGCCCTTGCTCTACCTGGCCCACTCTGGGATGTTGCTGGCCCCATCCCATGCCCTGCTAAACCAAATCCAAGGGCAGGTGGAAGGAGAGAAGGGCAGGGCAACCACTTTCTTTTTACTTCTTTGTTTTTCCCCTCCTGCTTTAGAGGATAAAACCTAAAAAAAAGGATCACTTGTAGGCCTGGAATGAGCTGGAATGAGATGCTGGAGTGGTGGGGAGGAGAGAGGTCAGCAAAGAGGCTGGAAAGAAGATGATTTCCAGCCATGGGCAAGTGCATGGACCAGCAGATTGGAGAAGAAATAAAAAATTAAGCCATCCTTAAAAGCAAAAAAAAAGGCTTTTCTGCAGCCCCTGCCAATGCCTGGTGTGCTCACCCTGTTCCAGGCATCCAGGCAGCTGGGCCTGGAGCTGCAGCACACTGGGATGGGATAGATACAGCTAAAGGCACAGGGAGCAGGGTCTTGAGCCCCCATGACCTCCCTTGCTGACATGTACCCATGGGACAAAACCAACATCACCTTCATCACCAAAGAAAACCTCCCCTGGGCACCCCAGAATGGTGCAGGGGCACCAGGCTGGACCATGGAGCAGGGAAAAGGCAGGCAAGGGCACAGCCAGAGCCCAAAAATTCCCAGTTCTCAATACAAGCAACAATTTCATTGGGAAATTTTGACAATTCCCTTGTTTTAAGTGATAGCAAATTGTTCCACTACTAATTGCAAAATGTTTGCAATTATTTTAAAGAATCACTTTATAAATCACATTGTTTCCAATCTCCTGTGATGGACAAGGAGAGGGAATCAATAATTATCCCCAGGGCTGCTCGGCAGGAGGGGAGGATAACAGGGGAGAAGGATGGAGTTGCTCACTCCTCAACATTCAAGGTCGGACCTGCCCCTCCCGCTGCTCCTTTCCCGGATCCATTCCTCCACAAAAAAGGCAGAAGGGAAGGACAAACACGGCAAGGAGACAGAGCAATCAAAAGGATGAAGGAGATCAGGACAAACCCACACAGAGCTTTGGCAAAGGCAGGGCAGAGCCCAGCACACCGGTCAGCAGGTGAGGAAGGATGGGGGACCTGGCTGGAGACGGGATAGGGGAGCGGCTGCTGTGTGGAAAGCCAGGGATGCCTGGAAGCAAAGCTGCTTGATGAGCAGCCTTCGCATTGCAGGCAATACAGCCCAGCTTTGCTCTTGTTTTGTGGGGTTTATTTTGATTTTTTCCCCCTGCCAGGTCTGATTTCTAGCTGCTGTAGCAGACAGGCCAGCAGCGGCAGATTGAACCCACCAGCACAGGAATGTGCCAGGAGGGGAAAACTGAAAGTGAGACAAGGCCGGGAAGCAGCAGGACTGCTCTCTCACCCCTTGTTACTGAGTTTATAAATACAACATAGAATTTCAGCACAAAGGTAGTTCAGACCCAGACTTTTCCCTTCTCCGTGCACCCGAGTTAGTGCCCGGCACTGGGAAGGTCAGAGAGAAAGCCAGCGTGATTCCAGCAGACAGAAACACCGTGCCCAGTCCTCAAACTCAAAAGGGATGAAAGCCAAGAGACACAACAGCCAACATCCTAGTGAGGGGTTCCTTTGCCATCGTCAGGTTTCAAACACCAGGAGAGAAAGGGTTTAACAATCTGCCTTGAGGAGAAAAAGCAAAATCCACCCAGCCTGCTCATCCAAGGTTTCCCCCGCCTCCCAGTGATCCCTGCTGCCACCTTCCCTCCCACCTCCTCCCCAGCACCATGATTCATTGCCCCTTGACCACACAAGGAAGCCATAAAGCAGGGCTGAGGGACGGGGCAGAGCAAGACAAATGGATTTAATATCAGCCCGAGGAGAGCGTGGGCTCTCTCGTGCACCAAATGAATTATTCATTTGGGATTCAGGCAGGGCCTGCATCTCACACTGACCCACCGCCCCCACGGGCACAGGGTGTCCAACAGGATGGGCTGGGCACACCCAGCTGAGAGCTGTGCCAGGGAGTCTGTGCCAAACCAGCCTGCGATGGGAACAAATAACGGGGCTGATCCACAAAGAGAATTCCCCTCTCTCCCATGCCCACCCTGGCACAGTGGTGGTAGCAGCAGCCCCCCATCCCTCTGACCCCAAAACGCAAGGATAATCTCCTCAGGGCTCTGAGTACTCCCAAGGAAGATGATGTTGTGCCTGTGCCTCCCTCGAGCCGTAAGTGCCGCTAAAAGCCGGGATTAATGAATCCCTGAGTGGCCCAAGCTCCACTGTCAGCACAAACCCGCTCAGGTCTAATGGCCCCATGGTAGGCACAGCCTCCTTCCCAGGGGAGCGAGGATGAGACAGAGCTGGGGGAGCTAAACAATCCAACCCTATCTTTTTCCCCACCACGCAGGAATTAAGCCTATTTTTTCAGCTTTCAAATACTGAGGGATTTTCTTTTTTTTTTTTTTTTCTCCTTGGTGACAATTCCCACAGGCTCGTTAAGTGTCTCATCTCAGGCTGATGAAGGCTTGGAGCAGATGTCAGGAGTATGTGCTTCCCAGGAGGCAGGGTGCAATCCTGGCAGCTTCCCTGCCAGGCACACCAGAGGAATACAACCCCTTCTGAGAAAACAAAGTCAAACAGAAAACCAAGGAATTTTTATTTCTAAGCTTTGCCATGTAACACCTCCTGCCCACCAACCTTCACGAAGGGCAGCAGTGGGCTTAGGTCTTCCCTTGACAGCTCCAAGGCCCATGGGGATACAAGGAGGAGCTTAATGGCCAATGAACTACCACAGAGCCAGAGTCCAAGCCAAGGTCAGATTTTTCTTCAAATGCAGTTAATTTTCCAAAATTCAAGATGTTAACCCTGGTTCAAGATTTTAGGAGGGGTTTTAGTGAGCTTCCAGGGGATGAGGGATATATAGGATTCGGGTTCCTCAGCAGCATTGAGCAGGGCTTTCAGACACACAGGTCTGCATTCAATCCCAGCCTCTTCTCTGTCCTCCTGACAAGGGAACTGGAAAATACTTGGAGCTCTCCTCCATAGACAGCATCTTACCAGCACCCATGCAATCATCAAACAGCACATTCCTGTCATCACAGACGTGCTTGGTGCCATTTAACACCTGCTTGCCCTGCACCCACAGCATACTCTGGTGCCTTTCAGGATCCTACATGCTGCCAGTCAATCTATAAAGGATGTTCCTACTCCTTGGAGCTGCCAGGATCCCTTAATCTTTCCCTCAAGGAGTCTGAATACAAAGCACGCTCCCCGTGAAAAGGCAAAATGCTCACCAGGAGCTCAGCAGTTTCTCCTTGGAGATCAGTGCTGAGGAGTGGGAGCACAGCTGGAGACAGGCACCAGGGCACAGAAAACCCAACAAACTCCCAATTTCCTGAGGTCTGCTTGGTGTAGCTTTGATGGCATGGTGGAGTTTGCACAAGGAAAGGAAATAAGAAAAGCCATGGAGATGGGTTTGACACCCACTCTCAGCAGGGTTGCTCCCATTCCCCCCACCCTGGTGTTGTCAACCCTCTGCCCTTCCCCAAGCACTGAGAAGGTGCATCATGGTCCTCCCAGGGGTCAGGAGCACTCAAGACCCCACCTTCCTCCAGCTGTCAGAAAGGTCAACACCACCAAAACCCACGGTTTTACATTGTCACTGTTTTCCTCCATTTCTGGCAAAGTGACATTACTTCCCATTTCCAGTGTTTAGCTAAAATTAGTATTTGTTTTCCCATGATGAGAAATGTCATTTTGCCATACAAGCATGTGTGCTTTCTGTGTGTTGGTTCAATAGCAGAGGAACATCTCGCCAGAAACGCTCAGTTTGCAGAGAGCCCTCCCTCTGACTGAGAGCTTCAGCTCCTCACAGGAATCTCCTGGTGGGAACAAAACCACCCTAAAGCTCAACCACAAAACTCACAGGAATCCCCCAGCCATGCTGTTTGAGAAAGGATTCTGGGGGTTTCCTGGTTGTCAGAGCCCTGGCACAGGAAGATGTCACCACCCCCACCTTGGCCAGGTAGGAATGAGGCTTTGCATGGTGAAAATCTACACAAGTTCCCAGGTTTAGAGCAAACCATCAAACAAGCTTCTCCACAGCCTGAATCCCAGCTTTGCTATTTCCACATACCCAGAGTTACAGGTGGAGAAGAAACACCCATAGGGACTCCCCAAGGAGCATCACAGCCAAGCCTGGTGGTACACACATTCCCCTACCTGCATCAAAAGAGATCCAAGTTGGATCTTTTCCCATCACAACCCGCAAAACCAGCCCTTAAGCACTTTGACCTTCTCCTTCTTCCCAACCCTTCCTTGTCAGGAACCCTTCCTTGGAACCCAACCCTTCCTTGACCTTCTAGAAGCTATTTGGAACTGATAAAACAGGGTGAGCAAAAAGCCCTCTCCTCTCCCCTCCTTCCAAGCAGCATGCAAAACCAATACCTTAATTAAGGAGAGGAGAAGGAAAGGGCGGCCAATAGGAAAAAAAACCCTAACACTCCAATGGTATTTGGGAAATATTCACCACACGGGCAAAAGGAGATGAAAAGCAGTGAGCACTGTTTCCATATTTGTAACCTCACACTGCAGGACTCCAGCAGGCAGCAGCACGCTGGCAGTGTGGCTGGGGAATCCAAAAGCCAGCACAACAATTCCAATTAACACCAAGAATCAGAGCAGCCCTACAGCAGCCGGGCCTGATGGCAGCTGCCCGGCTCTGCCAGGGAAATAACGAGGCAGAAGAAAGAGCCTGTCCCTCGAGTGCAGCACTTTGAAGGCACCACACCACAGAGGTGACTTCCAGCAGGGTGGCAGCAGCACCAGCACTGCCACACTGCTCACCAGGTCTGGCCACTGACCAGAGCACACCGAGAAACCACAGGCTGACCACTACTCCCAAACTCCTGCCTGCTCCCTGGAGCAAAACCACATCAGGGGAAGTCCTGCCTACTGCACAAAACGGTTTGTTTGGGGACAAACATTTTGCCCTAAAACAAACACAAAGGGCTTGCTGCCCAAAGCCAACCTTACCTTTGCAAGCCACGTTGTTCTCGGGCTCGTAGCCAGCCTTGCAGGTGCAGCGGCCGATGGGCACCATCCACTCGCCGTCGCCGTTGCAGTACAGCTTGATGGGCACGTCCACCTCCTCGGCGTTGGGGATGCAGGTGCCGCGCGCCGTCACCAGAGAGGTGCTCTCCGCACCCGTCATCGTCTCCGGGAAGATGGCGAAGTTCTGCACCACGCTGGGGCACTTCTTGAAGAAGACCCTGACAGACAGCAGAGACATGCAAGCCCCGTAGTCCTGGAAAGCCAGGTAAAAGCCATTGCGGGTCAGGGGCCCGAAACTTCTCACTTCCGTGTTCACCTTCATCAGCCGCCCCCCAAAGTCCACCTGGGAGAAGCTCTCGTCAGCAGCGATGGTGTCCACTTTGAGGTAGGGTGCCTCCGTCCAGAAGGCGGACTTCTTGGTGGCAATGACAGAGTCTGTCTCGTAGTAGTAGAGGTTGAAGGTCTCCTTGCAGGAG
>VYZP01037092.1:2452-19341 GCA_013400635.1 Hypocryptadius cinnamomeus | reverse complement strand
TCTGTCAGATGCTTCTGAGGTATTGTAAAGGTTTTTTTGGGTGGTGGTCTCCCTCTTCCTGCCCCTGTAAGGTCAGGCTGGATGGGGCTTTGAGCATCCTGGTCTAGTGAAAGGTGTCCCTATCCGTGGCAGAGAGTTTGGATAATCTTTAAGGTCCCTTCCAACCCAAACCGTTCTATGATTCTATGTTGCATATTGTTGATAGTCTGAAAAATGAAGCCACAGCATTTTAGCAAGGGCATTTGAGTGTGGGTAGTGCCTTTTTTAAGTACAGGCATGGAATAAATGAACTTCATCTATGTTCCTCCTTGTCATACATTTTTTCTTCCTTTAGCAATGCTTTTCCTAACTAGTCAGACTGACCTGTATTTTCAGAGATTTAGTTTTTTCCTCTCAATGCATGGTCCAAATGACTATGAACAGTGGTGCAGACCTTCTAAACTTAAAAGTCAGGAGGGCTAATTCCTGACTTTGGAGCAGTGTAGTTGAGTTACTGGGTCTGCACCAACTGCTGTTGCTGAGGAGCAGCTGTTGTGCATTCAGGACACAGCCCCCAGGATGCTGCCTGGGTTCTCCATGGGCCACCAGCTGGGTATTCCCAAGTGCCACCCTGTGGTACAGAGACATTTAGAGGAAGTAGCAGCTCTGAATATTACCTGAAGTGTCCATGATATATGTTTTTTGAAAACTGAACAAATTTCAAGTAAAGAATATTTGCCATACAGCCTAAAACTACTTAATGCTTAAATATACATTCAAACTTACAACTCTCTTGAACTGGATCCTGTTCTTCATGGTGCATAGGCAAATTCCCACTGAGATGAAGTGGAGTGTAGAACTGTAGTAGGATAGATGCATAATGGTACAATTTCAAGTGTACTGTTCCGAAGTAGCTTTGGATTACATTGAAATGGAGGCTATTATTCTACTAGTAGTCTGAAAGAACTGTCTGGTTGTGATTTTTAAATGGCTAGTAGTGACAGAAAGCAGATGAGCTGCATGTTTGTCAGTTGTCACTTTTTCTCAAGCCTTTAAGGACTATCATTATGCAGAACAACAAATGACTTCTAATACCTTCTGCCATGTCTCTTATGTCCTTTATGTGTGGAATTTGTCACCTCTAATGTATCACTACCTGATTTTATTTTACAGGGGAACATTTTATCAAGGCTATTTATGTTCTAAGTGTGGAGCTGGAGCACACAAAGAATGTTTAGGAAGACTAGACAATTGTGGCAGGGCTAATTTAGGTGGTAAGTCATTTTAATTGTTAGAATACCATTTTTAATTAGGACATAAAACTTGCTAGATATAATTAAGGTTTAATTTACCTCTAATTTGTGTTTATTGTAACATGCATACTTGTGAAGCTACCATTTATAAGCACATTTAGAATTGCATTTAGGATTCATAGGGATTTTTATTGCTACTAAATTGAAATGTTCCAAAGCAGGAGAGAACGGCTACAGGTCAAACCAAATTTCTTCATCAGTGTTGTATACAACAAGGAATTGCTCTCGTTTCAGTTGTGGGCTGCTTATATATAACCTCTACAGTACAGCACATCATCTATCATCCTTGTGCTTCTCTCTTTATGTCAATTTTCGTGTTTTCTTCTCAGTTCCTAAAGCTGTTTGTGTTGCCTCAGCTTCCTCTTTCATCTTTTTGGTTTCCATGGTTTCTGTCCACTCACAATATTCACAACAAGGTGATTGATGGCTCTCTACTTCCCACACCTAAGACCTATATTTTTTCTTCTTTTAATCAATTGCTCTGTGAATGTCTTCTCTGGCCACTGTCACTTTGCACTTTCCCTGTTCTGCTCTTTGGGACCTTAAGGAATCTTTTGATTTCAACTACCATTTGGCCTCCCACAAATAACTCCAAAAATTTGACATCTTCCAGTTCTGCTCAGTATTATACCTGTAAATCTCTTTCTGATATCTTCTGGATCTCCTACTGCTAATGCTCAGTGTTAGCCCCCAGCACTGGCCACCCTTCCCTTCCCTGTACCTACTCTGTTAGTGGCAGTGAGTTTGTTACACTATTGCCTCAGTCATATAATCCTGGTGCCATTTTTGACTCTTCCCTCTGTCCAGCTTCTTTTTTCTAGACATTATTTTGAATTGCTGTTGTGTTTAAAAAAGAAAAGCCATTGAGAGGACATAATGATTTCTGGAAAGTGGAGTTTTATGTGTTGGGGAAGTTTCTAATCACGTATCATTCTCACTTTAAAATCTTTGCATTCCTTTTCAGAATTATTTTATAGTAATTTGTGAAGTTTCTCATGTCTCACATACTTCACATAAGCTACTGCAACCTCTTCCCTTGGGTTATGTTCTTTTTGACATTAGTATCTACAATCTTTGCAGAGCGCTGTTGCAGAGATATTCTCCTTCCTACTTTTGAATTATGTGATGACTTCATGCACTGCTCTTTATTAAGCTGCTGTTTCCAAATTTTGACTCTAGCTTGTTTTTCCTTTCAACGTTGTATAAGCTTGTTCTGTCTTTGCCCCTGTGTGCATTACTTCTGACTTGTACTTGGCTTTTGGCTCTCTGTGCTAATTACCTGTCCCAGTCTTTCATGATTTCAACAGGATGGCAGGCACTGAATTTTGCTATAGTCAGTAAACTTTTTTTTGTCAGCTGCTTTTCTGTGTTAGAAATCTTCCATGCTGTCTTCCAAGTCTGAACTCTTTATAAATAATCTTTTGTAGATCTAAAAACCACGCAAGCAGTCACAGTATTTGTGACTGAAACCCTTTTTGGAACACAGACTATTCACAGAACCTCCTGCAGATATTCTAAGGAAAATAAATATTTAAAATTATCTTAAAAATTGAATGTTTTAGAGCAATTACTTGAAATTAATAGAGTGGAAAAACAAACACATATTGTTCTTTCCAAAAGAACTGTCTTCTGTGGTATAAACCACCTCTACTTCTATTTTTTTTGTCTTGCTCCTTTTCCTTTAATCACTTCTGTAGTTTTTATTTTAATTGATAGCTGGCGCTCCAGGAGGCAGGAGCTTGTGTTTCTGTTCCTCTGTAAATATCTGTGGACACATATGGTGCAACATGCATCAGTAAGAATGACCATAAATGCCGAGATAACAAAAGGTCTGATTTCTTTTAATTTTCCTGCATACTTAAGCCATGCTGTGGACTTGCTAGAGAGAACAAAGTAAGAGTAACAACAAATCACATTCCTCCTCTTTTTAAGTGGAATAAATTATAATTGTAAAAATTAAAAGGAGCAGAATGGTGTTTTGGATTTTACTTTAAATCATGTTTCTGGTGTTTGTAGAATTATACTGTACTGAAATTGCAAGCAACTGGATTGCTAAAATCCTTTTTTATGTTACATGTTTTGGTTACATCCAGGTGTTCAGCCCTCTGTCCTCTCTTCAAACTCCACTCTCTCTTAGTCTGTTTTTCCTTCTGTGCCACAAGTCTCTGGTTGCTGTAGCTCTCATACAGACAGGAGAGTTGTGTATCTCCTACCTGCTCCTGTGTCTTTCCTTAGTCTGCTCTGGGATCACAGCTGCAAAATCCAACTCTAAACTGCAGCTCTTGCTGTACTTCCCCTTCCTTTATCAAACAGTAAGCATGGAAAGGACAAGGGCTTTTGCTTACCTAGCTGAAAATGTCATCCCTCCACCTGATAAAGGGACTTTGGCCAATGAGTAGGAAAGGAAATCCTCAGGTTTTTCTCTACTGCTTTCCACTTCTACTTTTATTTGCCTTGTTAAAGAAAGAAGTGTTGATTGAACAGTGCTGGCCATTCATAATGTGCACAGACCAAGGAAAGGTTTAAGGAGGAGTTTTACCAGTACCTGCTTCCCTGTGTGGGCCTGGGAGGGATGAGACAATTAAAACTCTCTAAAATATTGATTACTGCAACTTGAATTTTTTTTTTTTGGAGCTGTCATTTAACTGTTCCAGAGCTATACTGAAATATGAGGTCTCCCATAAATTATCTTTCATGCCTGCTAAGCTATGAAATATTATTAAAGGCATGCAGACATAAAGATATAATGTAAAATTCAACATCACTGCACTTTGTGGAAGAAGTACACTCTGTAGGCACAACAATCTAACACAGTTTTAATTTTGAATACTTTTATTTTGAAATATTTAGAGAAATTAATTTATGATAAATATAGTATTTTTTAGCAGTGTCATTTGCTGCTCCTGTGGGAAATGAGCAAAGGCTTGTACAGCAGCAAAATGCCTGGAACACTTATTGTATTGCTATGTTTGGTGAGTTGTTTTATTTTGTTGGTTTGATTTTTTCTCCCCACAATTTTTCCAAGGGGACTATTACAGCCTTTTTCACAGGGCATAATGTACATGAAACTGAATCATCCTTTTAGGAAACTGGACATTATTATTCCCCAGTCATGTGGTATTAGTTATGGCCAGAGACATGTAATATATTTCTATATATGTGTAGATATATGTATTTTCTGTTTAATCTGGTGTTCTGTCATTCTGCCAGTGCCATTCCAGATGCTTCACAGCAAAGTGCAAATCCTCTGTGTGGTAGACAATGTCCAGGAATGATGCTCCTTGCTTGATCCTATTAAACTTTCCTCCTTTCTTTTTTGGTATTTGAAGAGTTTTTACATCTTGCTAATGCTTTTGCATTTCCCTTTTTGGAAATGTCCCACTGTAATTCAGAGTGTTAGAACAGTGAGTTCTCTGGAAACACGTGACTTTGGGCTTTTGTGAGAAGTCTTGACTGACTGCTTTTCTATGATAAATTTTTTTGACTTCTTAATAGTATATTCTCTAAATGGAACAGTTTCAATTTTTAAGTTATCTTTGTATGAGTGTGATTTTTTCTATGTTTCAAATAATTTTCATTCCTATTCTGTAGACCTCTGGTACTTCTACAGGCTTATTTGAAAAGAGGTGATCAGAGTTCAAAGCACTGCAGTGGGAATATGCCATTAGGTTTCTCAAAGGCATTTGAATTTTCCTCAGCATTTTCTGGTTTTGTAAAGTTTAAGATTCTGTTTCTTTTATAGGCCATGAGCAGATGTTTTTGCCAGCCTTTCTGAAATGATGCTTAAAACTTTCCTGAGTGGATTAAGTCTTTTTAAATTTCATTCCAAGTCGCACTTTGAGAAAATTCAAAAGGCACACATCCAAAGATAGATGAAACCTTTTGAATGACAAAATTATTAAGTGTCAGATTTAGATGATACACTTATGAGAGAAACATTGAAAAAATCTGAAGATAAATTGCTGTGTTCTCATGCTATGCCTTATACACAAACATATGCCAGTTCTTCAGATGTTTTGCTTCAAAGAAGGCCAGTTCAGCAGATTGTAGAAATTTTAGTGATAAAAGATGCAGAGTTAATCAGTTGAATTAATAAACAGAACAAAATGTTTGCATTTAGCCCTAAGGTTTTCTTGGTTGCTGTTCCTGCCCTTGCTGCTCTAAATTAGCAGTGCTGGTTGAAGTCTTCTGTGCTCGTTTCTGTCATTGTTGATTTAACAGGTTTTTTTTCCCCTAAAATGCTGTCCTGTATATCCTCAAATAGTCCTCTACATTTTCATATATTTTACTTTTCTGCCCTATCACTTAATTTTTCTGTGATTTGGAATCTTTGCTAATGTTCTGATGAAGTCCTTTGAGTCTTAAACAGACTGTATGAAATCCTTAAACACAAGGATTAGAAAATAGATGGACGTATTTCTGTCACAGGCCATTTATAAAGACATACGTGGTGTTCTTTTCTCTGCTGGCTATGAGGGCATCTCCTCTCCCTTGATACATCTTCTGGCTTTTCAACTGCCTTCCTGAGTCTTATTTCATGGCAGAGAGCAATTTCACTCCTCTGGTGATGCTCTCCCACTGGCCGGAAGGGTTTGTGTCTGGGAATGTTTAAGACTGGGGCCTTGGGTAAGCAAGAATGAGTAAGACACAGCTTTAGTAGCCAAACAGAGATGCTGTATCCCTTGTTCTTCCCACTTCTATTGTACAGTCTGTTCTGTCTCCCTTGCAATTTCTTGAGAGGCCTCATAGGATTGATGAGACAGTATCACTCTGCCCAGAACATACTAAAGAACTCCAGTCTGTTTCCTAGTCTAAACCAGCAGAATTAACAATTCATTTTTATTTCCAGGCTGGAATTTTTCCAAGTCCATCAAATTATGTTGAATTAAGTATTTTCAGGCAAATGTTTGCTGGTTCTACTGACTATTGAATATTTCAATTAGAGAAACCGCCAATGATTCTAGAATCTGAAAGTGTTTTGAATATTTAAAATATAGTGCCAAACCCATGGAATTTTTTTCTTTATATTGCTTTTCCCAGGGAATGTTGAAGGCATGTCTCATCAGGTCATAAATAGATTAGAAAAACATTAGCTGGTCATTTTTATAGTAAATCTTACTTAATTTATGCACGATTTCTTTCTCATTTGGATAATTTAATTTGAAAAGGTACTATATTTCTTTCGATGGAAAAGAAGTTTCTTCAGCTGTGAGATGAATTAAAAGACAATGTTGGCATATGAATGGGTTAAGTTTAGAATTGCTTTCATACAGTAACGTGCATGCCGAATGATACAGTCCATGCTGTTCATGTCCTAATTGCTTGCTACAGCACATTAGAGATTATTCATGAAAAGCCTGTGGTCTTGACATCTCAAAAGAAACCAGCAGCTTTCACTATTTACGTTTTTGCTGACTTAATCAATAGTTGCAAAGTTGCTGGCTCCCCTCCAAACCTCTTGTGTCAACTGAATTGACAAGTAAATGCTCAAATCTCACGAAGTTCATTGGAGTTATACCACTTTTTTTAAAAACTGCAATAGAGGTTGAGCTGTATTGCTTAACTAATGATTCTTGCTCAACCTGAACAAAAGCCAGTTAGGGAGCTTGGTATTTTTTAGGGTCCTACAGTATGGTACATCTGGGTCACATTAATATGAGGTTTCTGATTGAGTAATGACTGGCTAAATGACTGGAAAGGAACACGTAGTCCCACAGCTCCTTCCAAGGGATTTAGTTTATAGTTCCTGCATTTTAAATATTTTGAGTTGTGTTTTAAAATAGAAAGGTGAGTAGTTTATTACATATACTTTTTATTTACTTTCTGTTTAGTTAGCATGTAGATCCAGCTGCTCTGTTGCATCCCTGAAGAGCAGCTTATTCCCTTTTTCTGAGCTCTGTTCCCTCACTTACTGATACCAGCTGCTGCTCCTCTTGCTTCTGTAGTAAAATATAATTATCAAAATGTGACCCAATGGTAATGTGGCCTCAGTGAATAAACAAGAAAAACCCCAAAACTGTGCTGAACTATGGCATTAATTAAGTGGCTGTCAGAACTGAGGACTCACTTGATGATTTCATTGGCACACTGGTGCTGAGCAGAAACTTGAATTAAAGTTCTTGTGTGTAAAATATCTGCTGGTAGATATCCTCAGGCACTACTTCCCCCCCTTCCCCCCCAAAAAAAAAAAAAGAAATGAAGGTTTTCTTGGTCTTGTACTTGTCTAATGTTTGGAAAACAGGTCTTTCATGAGGACATGATACAAATATTTCAATACAGAATATTATGAAATACAGGCATATTTAAACTGTAATAAAATAACAAGTCTTAATTTTTTGATTAGGCTTTTTGGTGGAAATACAGATACTGGATGTTGTTTTCTATTCCTGAAGTGTTAACAGTGAAGCCACAAATGGCCTTTTGGTCCATCAGTGTTGGTTTTCTTTTTAATCCAAATCCCTCACTTCCCTTTTAATGACGTTTATTTTACATGAATGATCAGGAGTATTTGTTATCCTCTTATGTAGTTATTTCTTGAACTCAGTTATTCAGTTATCAAAAGTTAATCACTGAATTTCCTAATTATTTATTATAAAAACCTTTGGGATGCTGTGATCACCAGATGAAACTTGTTCATCTAGTTGGATTTGGGATATTTTCTAGAGGTAAAAATAATATTCAACAGCAATGTTTAAAAATCAGATTCATTCATTCCCATTGGAGGATAGAACAACATTTCCATTTCAACTTTTTGATAAATGACCTACTGAAATAAATGTAAGTCTTCAGAATATAGAAAAGAAAGAAAACCCCTAAGTCTGGGTTAGGAGTTTTGGCCTCATTTGCAACTACTTACCTATGTAATTTGCCTTCATTTCAAGTCATTCATAATGCTGAGATCAAACATTCAAAAGAGGAGATTTTATTCAGATTTTGGCAAAAATTCTGGAAGGTGTGTCAGATTGTAAAATACCAAAATTTTATTGAGTTTCAGCAGTACTTAGGCAACTAATTCCCTCAGGCAGCTTAGAAAACCTCAACAGACTACGTGCATCTCCTCCTTTGGGCAGGCTTATTTTTCTTCTCTTTGCTCACTCTAGAAATGTCAGCTAATCCTTCTGGAAAGGTGACAATCCCTGAAGCGCTCTCCGTGCACTGCGGGCGTACGTGAGCGCAGCGGTGCCAGTGCTGCGGGGCTGTGCCCGCCCAGCGCGCAGCCTGGGCTCGGCCCCGGCACGCCAGGCCTTCTGCTTTCCCACACTCCCTGCCTAATGGAACCTGTGTTTGTGGAGCAAAAGTTAAAGTTTATTATTTGTTTTACTCTGGGTATGCCTTCCTGTTCAGAAGTTAGTGCAGTAAAAGTTTTCCAGTGTCCTGAAGTGCACAGAGACCAGGGACGTGCAGCTTGTGCTGGGCCTCAGCAGAGTGTGTACTGCCAGAGGCAGACACAGGCAAATACAGCTGTGTGTGCTTTGGTAAGGCACCCACCCAAAATCTAGAGTGCACCCAAATACCTGCTGTCAGATTAGACAGTCAAAGAACATGTAGAAAACATATATTCTTTTGTGCCTTTTGTGATGTGTGGTGGTGTGTATGTACTGAAGTGTTACTGGCTTTATTCAGTCTTTCTGATGTCCCACAGGATTTTTTCCCTAATTTTTAAGTAGTATCATAAAATTTATAGTAAAAGCAAATAAAGCAGCAGTGGCGTCAGTTGCTGTTATACTGATGCAATGCTGAATTGAACATGAAACATAGAACACTTTGAAGCTAAAGGTATACATTTAACCTTGATACACCTTGTCACACTGTGAAAAGACAGAAAAAAGAAGGTGTGAACTCCACTTGCAATGAACTGTAGCTTTGAGTTCCCAACGAGGCAGTATTTATGCAGCATTTTTGCAGTGTTCTCAGGGTTTGTCAGGTGTGGTGTCCCGGCCTGCCGTGCCGCTGCTGGAGCGTGCAGGTGCCCTGCAGCCGGAGCCAGCCCGGCCATGGGCGCAGCCCGGCGGGGCCAATGAGCAGCGGCAGCGCGGCGGGGTTTGCACAACAGCACCCGGCGCGCCCGGGCTCTGGGGCGGCTGCACGGATCGGGTGGCAAACGGAGGCAGCAGGGTTTTCTGTTACACCACGCAGCACGGGCTGAGATTGCTCTATAAAAGGTGCACAATTTGCAATCAACAATAATGCCAATTTTTACTTATGTTTCAGAGCACGGAAACGTGAAACATGAGGTAAGGATTAGTTTTCTTTTGCATGTGATGTTTGTTTTGTTGGTAATGTAAGAGCTCCTTATTAGTCTGTGTACGTGCTGGTGGAGAAGGTATGTTTTTCTTCTGGGTTTGCAAACAGATTTATTTAGAGTGCTG
The DNA here is from genome assembly GCA_013400635.1 of Hypocryptadius cinnamomeus. Taxonomy (NCBI): domain Eukaryota; kingdom Metazoa; phylum Chordata; class Aves; order Passeriformes; family Zosteropidae; genus Hypocryptadius; species Hypocryptadius cinnamomeus. Next base: position 9,680 of record VYZP01037092.1, on the reverse strand, counting down.
TAGAAGTTGTCTAAGCAACAAGGTATTCATGATTAAATACGAATGTCTTCTGCTCCAAATGCGAATTAAACTTGCAGCAAAATGACAGTGCTGAGAGCACTGAAAGGGATGGAGATGCTTTTTTAATCTACAGGTAAGAAAGCATACATTGCTTCACAACTGGTGGTTAGATCCTTACTGTTCCTAAACAAAATCTGGCTGTAGAGTTAAAAGTATTTTTCTTCTCTGCCATGCCAGAGAACTGTGGGGTGATGAGGGATTGGCAGAGCAGTGTTTGCCTCTTCATGTGAAAAGACTGTTTGCAGAGGTGTCCTGTGGTATAGAGTTTGTGTAATCTGGAGAGAATGTTAGAATGGGACCTGAACAGAGGAGCTGCTGTGGTGCACATAGTGTGGCTTGCTGTCAGCCTAGGAAGGCTGCAGGCCATCCTGGGTCATTTTTTGGCCAGCTCCTGGGACCTCTTCACTGTTGTACAGGAAGGAGGGCACAGCAGCTGGGTTTTGTCTGTCCCATCTGACAAAAGAGAGGTAGCACTTCAGACCTAGACCATAGTTTCTAGCATCTATTTTAGACCAGAAGTTTATGGTAATTGCTTAAATGACATGCCAGTTATGAGCAGCATGCGAGTGTAAATGTTGCTGCTCTCCATAAGCATGGCTGTGTTTGATGCTGTTGCAGATAGGGGTAATGGGAGGATGTTACTGCTGACATGGCTGGTGCAGGGGTACCTGTGTGCAGGGCTGACCACGGCTGTGCTCTCTGATGTTTCAGCTGTTTGGGTGTCACTGTAACCCCAAGCAGAAGTGGGGCTGGGTGAGGGCAGCTCTGCACCCTCTGGTGAGCTCCTGGCATGTGGGCCCCAGGTGGGCTCCTGCTCCTGGGATTCTGCAGGGGAATCGTGTGGTGACAGGAGAGCTCTGGCAGAGGAGAGGGGTGTGCTGCCTGTGCCCTGCCCCTGCCTGTGCCTGCTCTCCTCACTGCATCCTCAGCCATGCCTCTGGCCAGGTGCTGCCCAGTCTGTCATGTCTGTGCCTTGACAGATGTGCTGAGTAAGGGCACTCTAAACTTTGGGAATCACAGTGTGGTCCTTTGCTCGATGCCTTTCCAGTCCTGCAGCTGGCGGGTGTAGCTGGAGAGCTGTGAGCAGATAATCTACTGAGTTTAGTGGACAAGGCTGCCAGGCTTCCTAAAGCTAACTGTGGTGGCCATACTGGGTCTGCATGAAAAAATAGATATACTGTTTCTTCTAGTTAGGAAAATTAGGACCTCCTTTCTGGAGCTATTGATATGCTATTGCCTATTGAGTTGATCCAAAACATCAGGATTACATTAATTTTTACCAAGGCTCCTATTGAAATGCCTGCTTTAATTCTCTCTGTGCAGAAGAAAACTTAAGCATGGATGAGGAACTGTCATTTTGGAAAATATGGATTTAGGTTTTATACCAGTAAAGAATCTACTGGTAATTTATTATGTTTAAGGGTATTGAGCTCATTTTTTTACAGCTCAGGAACTATTTCCTTAAAACCATTTTCCAGCTAGTCCTTTGGTGTATATGACTTGAGTTGCCACAGTCCCTCTGTTGTTTTTATTTCAATTAAGCATTTCTCTCTCTCCCTTTGTACTTTCCTGAGTCCTGCCCCTTTTCCTTTCTTGTGCAAATCTGTGGTTGCTCACCAATCTGCATCAGTCCATATCAGTAACATGGCTTCCATCTATATAAAACAATGGAGGATATAATTGAGCATTTTGCTTTTATCTAGTACTATTATCTTCATTGTGGTATCAGCTTTAAGTTTTTATTCTATCCACTACAGATGAAACAAAACTTGTATCCTTTATTTAATTAGACTTGTGGGGTACAGAGAGAATGTGTCCAAGGACTCGAGAGTTTGAGAGCTATTTTCAAACCAAGCTTTTGATTTTGCTTGCCTGCTACAGGGCTTGGTAATTGGGTTATGCCTCAGGTTACTGCTTTCTGGCTTGCCTTGGTGTGTGTCCTGCATCAGCCTCTATCAACGGCGAGTAAATCAGAGCAACCTAATTGTTCCCTTTGTTATGCAACGTGCCTGTCTCTGCTTGGTTTGATTAAAAAATAAATAAATGCATGAATCATCATGCAAGTTACCAGATAAAACAAGTTTGCAAAAGCAGATGAGTAGTTTGCAGATGTGCATTATTGCGCATTGAAATTTCCAGGGATCCATAGTAAGTGGCTTAGTGTATAAAATATAGAAAATAAATTGAAATAGTCTGATTCTTGTCAGAGAGTTTCTGATTTCACACAACTCTGGTTCCTCCAATTTTACAGAGACAGACAAGTTGCTAAATATATTTAAATACTTGCCCAAAAAATAAAGAAATTAAGCATTCCATGGGGAATTGTAGTTAGCTTCAGTTTAAAGCAGATATAGTGAAAGTTTCTACTGTATTAAAGTAATGCAAGTGGCTTTGACTTTTGTGTTGGTGGATGTTATCTGGGGCAGATAATGCCCAACTGCATGTTTTTCCCCTATCCTATTCATAAGTGATTAAAAAATACATTTGTTCTCAGTATCAAAAAATGCTGATGTATGAACAAACCTTCTATGGACTAAGACTCCTTCAGCCTAGTGTCAGAAAAAATGGGATATATGAAAAAGCCATCAACATTATGAAGAATATTTTTCAAAGTGTGATCTTTCTATGAGATAAAGATAATTGTGTTGGTGGTTGGGGAAAATAACTTAAGAAAACCAGCTTTGCCTAGTAGATTGTGGTAATGAAAGGATTGCAGTGAGCCTTCATGAAAACATGTTTATTCATATCCTTGATTCTTATTTTTGCTCTGCAGAAACGAACAAATGGAATTAGAAGAAGCTCTAGACATGTGGACCCAGGTTTGTGTTATGACTTTTTAATACTTAAACATGAAATAAAAAGAGTAAGAAAGCTGTAACTTGCTTTGTTAAGTTGCATTGTGAATGCTATTGCCATGCACACAATGCTGAGAACTTGACTGCTGAAGTCATGAAGGTCTAAAGCGATTGCTCTGTTTGTGATTTCAAAGATAAGGTCAGCTGGTTGAACTCAATTTTTTTTCCCTTTTTTTTTCTTTAAGTAGAGCTGTGGTTCTATTTGAACAACAAAATGCCTCTGGGCTTTCAGTTAATATGACCCACCCTACTGTAGTCTGTAGTTTTATAAGCAATAACTAAGGGATGAATAGCAGACAGTTGCTTATAATGTTCAGGTTCTAAGTCTTCAAGTTGTGGGTATTCTCAGCTCTTAACTGTAGTGGTGCTCAGTGCTTAATTGTGAGTTGCTTTTCTGAAAGGCATAAACCAATTGCAGTATTATATTGAACTTCAAACTGATTTTTTTTTTCCTGCTAGTTTATAGTAGATACTTCTGTGGAATCATGGTAGCAGCAGCCCTTAAGAAAATTAAATGCTTGGTTGTGTGTTGTGTACTCAAGTGGGTGGACATTTCCTCTGGAGACCCATTATGTGTCTGTATAAAATATTCAATGTTTTTCAGTGTAACTGTGTGATATTTTTAGTGTCATTCTAGTGTCAGTAATTACATTTCTGTCCTTTATGTTTCTTGTATAGTTTAATTACTGGAGATTTGTTATGCAGATGTTATTTGGAATAAAAGTAAGCTGTGGATTATTAAATATTTCTAAATGTGGACATCTGAGAATAGTTGGAGTTAAACATTAAACAGAATGGCAATTCTGTTCACCACATTATAGCCTGGCAGAGCTAAGCACTTTTCAAAAAGTAGGAATGCTGGTTGTGCCACTAGCATTGCAGCTGCCTTGGCTTGGAAAGTCTAAATGTTGTAACTAGCTGAAGCAGACCACACCTTTCTTACTCACGTACCTTTGACATGTTTTGGAACACGTATCGTCACTTTGTTCCCTCTAGCAAAATAAACCTGCTTCATGATTCTAGAAATTGTTCTGTGTGTTGTGACGACTGCAGCCATAAAAGAAAAAAATGAGCACCCTGTAACTCTGAAAAGTAATACTGGCAGAGGGGAAAACATCAAGGGTAGGAATTAAATAATGCAGAAGGGGATGATTTCTTCCAAGTGTTTGCTAACAAGACCGAGTTGTTTCTCATTCACTGGTGCACGTTGCAGTGAAGTGTAATTGTGTGCTTGCAGAATAGTCCTTATGGGTTCAGTACCTTTAAACACAGCTGTCTCAGAGAGTCATAGAAGGTCAAGTAATTTAGCTTTGAGAACCTTTTGAGTGTGCTGGTGATTTTACTTGCTGTTGAAGTCTGATGGATATATTTGCAGGATCTTTATATACCAGGACACTTTAAAAGTAGTTTTTAAAGACTAAGTACCAATGAAATCACCAAAAATAGTTGAATTAAGTAGGTGTTTAAAAGCTGCATTTAGCCAATGCCTAAAATACAGTTCTGCTTGCCCCCTGCCTTGTCCATTTACCTACACAGGACAGTTCTTTGAGTTGTTGGGATAATCTTGTTATGGAGTGAAGTTCTTGGTCCTCATATTTTTGAAAGCCAAAAGAAATGCAGAATGTTTGCATGAATTTTAAGTCCCTTTCTTAGAGACATGACTCCAGAAAAGTTCTTATAGAATTGCTTCTGAAATGTTAAAGGTTTTAAATAAATAATAATGAGAAATATATTACATACTAATGTGCTCTGTACATATACCATATGCTGACAGTTTTCAAATGAAATGAGATTTTTGTTTTGCATTTTGTCAAGATAGGCATTCTGTGTCCTCCTGTGACTCAGTGTGTATAACTTTTAAAGTCTTTGGTAAACTCCTGGCATCTGTTTTGTATAATCTAAGTACTACTGTTCATCAGATTGCACACTGCCTTGAGAGACAGATGCTATCCAGAGGGCAGCACTTGAAGAGATCAGTCATGTCAGGCATACATTACTGCATTGAGCCTCAGAGCTTGACATGTAAAGATCTGAAGAGTCTGAGCACCAGGATGCTCTTTTTGCTGAGAGAGGTGGTCAGAAGGTTGGCTGCCAGACTGCTTTGTCTTTAGAAGGTTTGGTTGGCTGCTGCTGCTGCAGCCAGTGCTGTGATGGTGCTGAAGCTTGGGTGCTAGGTTAGGGAGCTGACACTTGCTGTGAATCAATAACCAGTACCTGCAGTGACTAAATATTGGTGGAGTTTGATATCACCAGTAAATGCAAATATTTTGGGATGTAACTTTTATGTCTGTCTTGGCTATTTTAGTAAAGAATAATGAATAGCACGGTCAAGTTAATGCATTGGTGCTTCTTTTTTTATGCTTAAAGTCAAATTCAACTTTTGCTGACACAGCTTAGCCCAGAATGAAAAATCATTTAAGTTTGATGAGAAGTAGTACAAGTTGAAGGATGGTCTAAACAAAACAATGGGAGGATACTGGATTAAAATATCTTGTTTCTTGCTGGCAAAGCTTACTGATGAAGGAACCTATTTAGCTGAAGTACCCTAAAGGCAATAAGTTAGTTTATAGCTTTTTCATTTTTGTTTCTTTGAAGTTGGGTTAAAAGTTTTGACACTGAAAGTTTCCTCCTCGAGATTTGCTTTGTGCTGGGTAAGAAAGAATGGTAGAAGAAAAAATGATTAATGGATGATGAGGCAGAGAAATTCCCATGAAATGAAAGCAGTCAAGAGAAAAATGTGTACAAAAAGAACAGTGTACAGAAACTGTACAGGTGAAGAAAAGAGTGGAAATCCTACAAAATATGGCTGTGTCTTGATGCTGTGCACAAGACCTTCAGCCTGCAATCCAGTTGCAGAGAGCCTCCTGAATTACTTCATCTAATAAGTTTTAGTGGGACAGGTTTTAAATAACCTTTCTTTGGATTAAGCAGTAGATAATAAAAGCCATAGATGAAATGAACTGGTGAATACACCTGCAGCTATAAATTCAGGGGAAAATTTGGTCTACAGCTTGCATGTGACTGTAGAACAACATAATTCTGCTTAAATACATTTGAGAAGTGATCAGACTGATGTCAGTTTTTGCAGCGAATGGGCATGTGAAATGATAATTATATGACATTTTATTCTCATGTAGGGAGTATGTTTAAGCATGGAAAATACACCATTGGCTTACATGACAAATGAAGCATTCATATGTATATTCATAAGCACAAATTCTTATTGTGTGAATTCTTGAGAAGGATGATGCAGTCTGACCAATGTTTTTAATGGAAATAACTTTGTATTTTTTTTAATATGTGTAAAAAGTACTGTCTTTCTCAGCTATTGAAATAGTACAGTGTGTGTTTGGTGTCTTTTTTTTTTACAGTATAAAGAGTCTAAATATGATAGATTCACAGCTTAGTGTTTTTGAAACTGGTTTTACCCTAAACACTTCTGCTAATATAAACATTGGAATTTTAATCTCTAGAAGTGTGACAGTATATTTCATATCAGAAGGATAAACTTGGTAAAAATAGAATACTTGAAGCCTTATAGTCAAGATTCATTGTAGATTAAACTCAAAATCTGATCTGTGAAAGATCACTGCTGAGCATGTTCTGACTTCTTAAACAGCTGATTTCTTTATAAGCAAGGATTAAAGATTAGAAACCCTCACTTCTGAACCGAGGGCCAGAACCAGTATTTTTCCCATCACAGAAAGTAAAATATTGTAGTAAAATATCCCAAATATAAGTAAAATATCCCAAACTTGTTTGGGATGGAGGGAAACAATACTAGCAAATCATGTATACAGTGCAGTGGCTTGGGAAAATGTATTTTTCAGCCCAGGAATTCAAAGTTCAAATAATAATTTTAAAAACAGGTATTGATATTTCTTGTTGGTGTCTGGTCCATACTTGCTTTGTGAATCTTCTAATATTGGCTTTACACAGATTATTAAAAACCCCTTGGGATCTGAAGAGAGTCACTGGGTTTAGGGCCTGAAGTATCTGTTTAAACAACAACAACAGTCTGTGTAGGGAGAAGTGCAATACTGGAGATACGTTTATTTCACCAGCTATAGTGACAAATAAGCTACTTTGTGCTTTGTATTTTGTTGAAGTTGGATTTTGGAGTCTTTTAACTAGGTTGTGTGTGTGATTAGTAAGCAGTGAAACAATATTCAGGGGTTTGTGTAGTGTGGTAGTGTTTGCATCCTGTCTTTGGAGTAAAAATTAGGAGTAGTGTCATATTGGCAGTTTAAATTTTCAGTTAAGAACGAAGCATGCTAGACTGTGAGATATTTGCACAAATTCTTACACAGTGT